>JABXWE010000453.1:0-122920 GCA_014611495.1 Limonius californicus | reverse complement strand
TTTTTTTAAGGTGAAGACTTATTCATTAGCTTCATTTTTTGACTCTTGTAAAAACTCCGTAATTCGTATAGTTTCGAAAAAAAAAAATGTTTACTCAAACACTACTGATAACCGATATTATTATTGCAGGTTTAATTGTATTACAAAATTTAGTTGGCCGTAGACACAAAAATAAAACTTTTTTACAACAAATGTTCAATGTGACCTCCACCTTCATTGCTGCAGAGGTCAACACGACGTAAAAAATTGAAATGCACCCTTCTTAAAGCATCGTCGTTTTCTCGAAGTGCGTATAACCAAAAATTAAATGTAAAGTTTCTTAATCTACAAGAGCTGTTGAAAGTGACTACCTCCAGCTATGATGCAAGAATCCAATCTTCTCCTCATTGATTACCGAACTCTTTCAAAAACACCAGGGTCGTTTCTTATTGAGTTACACCCAGCAATTATCCGATTTCTTAAATCTTCCACATTTTCCATTGGAGTAGAATAAACTACTGACTTTAGATTGCCCCGTAGGAAATAATCCAGGGGGTTTAAGTCCGGGGATCGAGCAGGCTATACGTGAGGTCCACCTCGACCAATCCAGCGATCTCCGTAAGTTACTGCTAAAAACTCACGAGCAACCACACTAAAATGCGCTGGTACACCATCGTGCATAAACCACATTGCATTTCTTGTTGCCAATGGTACATCTTCCAGAAACTCAGGTAGAGTCTGTTCCAAAAAGTTGCGATACACCTCGCCGGTAAGTCTTCCTGGTAGAAATACCGGTCCAATTAGCCAGTCACTCACAAGTCCAACCTTAACGTTCAACGAGAATTGATGTTGAAAACGATCTTCAAGTACCTCATGTGGATTTTCTTCAGCCCACACATGGTTATTGTGAAAATTCCTTCTTGAGAAATTCGCTTCATCGGTAAAAAGAATCAGCGTCAGTTGTTGAGGGATTTGAACCAATGTGTGCAAAAGCCGTTGACAGAATGCAATACGTGGAGGAAAATCAACAGGAAGAAGTGCCTGAACGCGTTGTATGTGGTATGGGTACCACAAATAGTTCCTAAGAATTTTCCGAACAGTCCCATTACTTACATTCAAAGTATTTGCAGATTTGCGAGTAGAAGCACCTGGATCGCCTCTATCATGTCCAGCACATTGTCTTCTACCTCTACTGTTCTTACTGTCATTGGTCTTCCTGGTCCTCCACTTCGTTTCAATGTGCCTGTTTCATGAAGACGTTGATGAATACTTTGGAAGGTTTTTCTATCAGGAACATTACGGTCAGGAAATCGTTCAATGTACAACCTGTAGAAATTAACATGTAGAACACTACTGTTCGCAATAGTTTTCAGCATTGACTAACTTTATTAGTTCATGTTACATATATATTGGTGAACAGAGATAGCGCTACGAACATGCTACTCCCATATACAGGGTGGTTTGATATATCTTCAACACAACTGCCTAGTTTATAATGAATTGGCATCAGCAAGTCCTTAAATGAAATGCATGTCAGTCATCTCGGCGTTCGTAGAGCGATTAATGATAAGAGGACTTCACTAACAAAAGTTTAAGTATTAAAGACAGAAAATACACGTCAAACAACCAAAGGTCAATCAGTCTCAACAAATTCGACACATACAAAATGATCAATCACGAAACGTATTCAAATGAAATCCATGTTTAAACTGATTTTCTTCTCAATGTCTTCACTTGCCACCTGTTAGTGGATAAAACAGCCGTTCTGAGTAATCGGAATGTTGTTAAAAGATAACACGCATTTTTAAACATTTTTTATACTCGGTAAACCCAGTGTAGTACGCCATACTTTTATTTCGGCTACATTAATAATTTGAAAAATATCAAAATTGGTTTTATCGAAAATTTTTCTCGCCCTGTATCTTCGAAACGAAGCGGCTTTTTTAAAATCATCAAAGGACAAAATATTCTTAGAATAGTCCAGGGAATAACCCCTTGACTTTTTGCCGCATGTTTAATAAACACCCTGCATATCATATACATATATATCTTGCACGCTTCTGGCGTTTTTGTATGAAATTCGACTTACGACCATTTCGACTTACGTCCGAAGTTGCGGAACCGAACCCCGTCGTAAGTCGAGAAGTGACTGCAAATACAAAATACAATAATACAATTTCTATTTTTATTATTAATCGTTTATACATTTCTGCAAGAACAAACTCTTGAAAATTTGTACAGTGTGAAAGCAAAAACGTTTTTTATGTACTAATCAGATTGGAAGAAACAACTTCAAAAGTACCTCCACAACTTAACCACCACCGCTGCCGGCTTCTTCCTCGTATTTCCTGAAGAAGTCGCCCACGGGGAAAAAGTCCCAACATCGCTGCTGGTACATGTTCCAAACGTACGTTTCCTGGCCGGTATACTCCGTGTCAGGTTTGTTGATCAAGTGCATAAGGAAGAACCTAAAAATGAAGTTCAAAGCTAATTCACTTAACCGCGGATTAAAATGCAAGATAGACCCGAATACGATTCCCACGAAACGCCATAATACCTAGGCGACTTTTTCATAGAGAAATCCAATCCTTAAATCGCCTCAGGCCTTAATACAGCTGTACCCGCTGCTCTCCCAGAACGTTACTCCGCAAAAAAAGGGAGAGTGTTATTATTAGTTATTCAACTTACATGTAATTTGCTAGATTGTGTTCCTGTTGTACGTGCGTATCAAACCCGTGCGGGACCTTGTCGAAATTTCCCCCGTCAAGGCCGCATATAAAGCACTTGGACTCCATAACCTCCTTTACGCTCTCCAGTTGACTACGGAGCTCGCCGAACGCGTCAATAATCAAACCTAGGTGGAGAAACATACCGGTTATTGTAGTTACACTTTTTTAACAATCAAAATTACCTTGAATGATAGCCAACAGGATGATGATAACGAAGAAAAAGAAGGTGATGTCAAATAGGATGCGGTACACCTCGTAATCGTCTCCGTCTGGGGGCTCAATTTCATCCCCGATACCGCCACCTGCCCTCACGCCTTTGTATAGATGGAAGATGAAACACTGAAAACGTTTTCGTTTTAATTTGTTTTTAATCACAAGAAACGGTTTTTGGTTACGCAGAGCTCCTGTCCTCCTAACAGCACTGAAATCAAAGGGAGCTTTCCTAAAATAGAACTAGAAATGGATGCAGAGGGTTGATTGATAACTAAGGTCTCCAACAGCGCCGTGGTACGAGTAGTGGGGATAGAAACAAGTTCTAGCCTGCATTCGGTAGCCTCGAGTGTCTAGTCTAAACGTGCAAAATTTGTTTCCTCCGTCGAGCCGTTGCGTAATAGTGTCATTTATCATGAGCTCGACTTCTAATTTGCATACCAAGCAACGATTAGTGATGGAATTTTTAACGCTGGAAGGTTGCGTGCCCATCGAATCTCACATGCGTTTGAAAGCTGTTTATGGCAATGTTTGTATGGATGTGAAGAATGTTCGCCAATGGGTTCGACGTGCAAAAATCTGCAATAGGGGCGAGATGAAGGTGTTTGATGAAAAAAGATCAGGACGACCAATTTCAGTGACGCATGAGGAGAATCAAAAACGAGTGGATGCGCTGATTCAAGGAAATCGCCGAATTAAGCAAAGAGAAATTGCTCTGCAACCGGACATTAGTCAAGAAAGAGTGCGGCACATTATCCAGACGTTGAATTACAGAAAAATCTGCGCCAGAAGAAAGAAAGAACAGAGAAAAAAACGTTTGTCAAGAACTCCTTAACCAGGATCGTCGTCAAAGGAGATGATTTTCTCATGAACATCACCACCGGGGTCGTATCTTGGGTTCATCATTACGACCCTGAAAAGAGGCGGCAGTCGATGAAATATCGTCACCCTTCATCTCCGGGTGTAAGGAAATTCACAGTTCCCTCAGCACAAAAAGTCATGCTCACGATATTTTGGGATGCAAAGGGTGTCACTTACACGGAATATCTGTCAAAGGAAACAACGATTAATTCGGCAAGATACTGCGAAACCTTACGAGCACTCCAGAAACGTATCCGTAGAGTAAGGCCGCAAAGGACCACTTTCTGGTTCCACCACGACAACGCCAGACCGCATTGCAGCCGCGAAACGACGAAGACAATGACGAACCTGAAATTCACGGTTGTTTTTCACCCTCCGTACAACCCCGATTTGGTACCCTCAAACTTCTGGTTGTTCCCAAAGTTGAAGGAGGTTTCAATACCTCACCATTTTTCGTCGGATACCGAAGTTCAGGCTGCTAGGCGCAAGTGGATCAAGAGTAAACCAGAAAGTTTCTTCATGCTCGGAATGAGGAAATGGATACAGCGTTGGAAAAATGTGTAACACTAAATGGTGATTACATATGTACAAAAATAAAAATGTAGATCTGAGGGACAATAAATTTACTTTATTTTGACACCGGTTTCATTATTTCCTCTTGTGTCAAACATATTTTATAGGACTGGAGACCTTAGTTACCAATCGACCCTCGTAATATAAGAAACAATAGAAATGCAATACCTTGCTGCGTTTAGTGTTTTGCTGTCGGTAATAAAGGGTGCATTTTGTTGGTCATCAGTATTATTTAATTCACAAACCTCCAATACATTAATCATTGTAATACTCACCGTGAGCATATCATGGCACTTCTTGTCAACTTCCTCATCCTCTTCCTGCACGTAGAATTTCCGGAAGAAGTTGAACGCAATTACCGTGTAAATATACACAATAATAGTGAGAAGCATCACTGTGAGCACCAACTGTTTTCCGTTGTGTGTTACGGACTGCAAGATCGTGCGCAACGTCTTGAAACCGATGGCAACGTCCAACAGGTGGGCGGCAAAGAAAAAGAGATTGTAATTTCCCAGGACGGAAAAGGTGAAGTACCAGAGGGAATACAAAAACGAATTGTCCGTAATCGTCACACCGGACTTCCATATTTGATACCGCCAATCAATATTGAGAATACTGTAAATTAAAATTTTGGTAGCCTATAATGTAACAAATACATTGAAAAAAGGTAATAGTAATGGTGTTGTAAGTCTCCGAAGCTGTCCAACTAAGAAATTCTCCATTTGGAACCTCATTAGTTTAAATAAACAAACGATAGGGTAATCATCTACGATTGTACATTTAAAGCATCTGACCTTATAGTTTACTTACACAAAATTTGGTTAGGACAATTGCGAATCGTATAATTATACAAGAGAAGGTCGGATAGTTTACCCGCGTACGATCATCGTCAACCACCTTTTGGACATCCAGCTCCTCTCTGCTACGTGGCTCTCCTCAGCGCCAAGGTAGAAACACAGCCGAATTCGAATAACATAAATTCCAGAGAAGGTTTTTTGCATTAAGATCCCACGGTTGCAAGCCGGATTGGGAAATTGTGTGTGGTGGGTTGCAGTTCATGATTTTTAATATACTACTTGGCAACGCTGGGGGGTCGAACCCAAGCCAGAATCGACGTTTTACTTAGAAAGCGGCCGCCACGCCACATGAGCTACCACCACATAGTAGGTACTCGCCAAATCAAACAACAGCACTTGACAGTTTAGCCTTGCCTCACACCACTTCAACACTGCGTAAGTGATATATATCAGAATCACAATCAAACTAAGTCCAAACTAACATCTGTCTAAAAACCAATTGTTTCGGAGATAAAAGACGATTTGTTATGGGATTTCAAAATTTGCCGCTGCACTTTATTAATTCCGTAATTTGTTTGCCGCTTCGTAAGAATGAATATCGCTATTTTAATTATAGTCTTATTTTCGGTTACCATTTCGGTATTTTGTTTTGTCTTTCGAAGTTCGAAATGTGTCAATAGCTTCTTTGTGTTAAAATCGCAAGCTCTTGTTTTCTTCCACGGTCGACCTCGAACACTTCCTGGAACTCGCGCGTTAAAACAAATCTTTCTAGAACATTGCGCAATATTTCGTAACGTGGCGCAATTTTGAGGGGAGAAATGCAGGTCCCCATTGCATTTTGAGTTCCGATCCTTCTGGACTCCGGTCACCCGTACGGGGGCCGTAATTACGTTAAGTGCTGGCAGGGGCGGCTCTCGGGTTTTTTTTGAAAGGGGTATCTGTTATGTGTTTTCCGTTTCGCTGTTGTACCAAGGGGTATTTAATAGGACGTCGGCTACTGCCGGATTAAAAAGCAATATCCTGATTCAACCCCAGTAAAAGGCAACTCTTTGGTGAGTTGACCAATCGCCTTTCGGCGGATCATCTTCGAAGCCCGATGCCCGTGGTTCTGCAGCCATTTCTCCCAAACCATCGAAGGTTCCTGTCTTCGCTGGCGTTCATCGCTAGCAACTGGAAATTGCCGTACATTGTGCCGTCTCCTCTTCAAGGTAAAGAATTAGTTTTTTTGTGTTTTTGTGAAGCGAAACTCTACGTGCAACTTGCAAAATTCAATATTGAATCTTTTAGTATCTGGAAACAGCAAGCGACCTTCAGTTGCGGACTGTATTTGTTCGAAGTGTAAAGTACGAGAGAAATTTTGTGTTATACATTGTATTTTCCTGTAAACTTTACGCCTTTGACCACACAGAGTCATTTTAACATAAATATTGTGTGTCAACGGCGGCGAGTTTTGTTCTATGAGCGTTCAAGAATTAAGATTCTGTAATTCGAATTTTTGGTGTTAAACTTGTCATATTTCAACCAATATTCATATCATTATATGTGTTTTAAAGTTTGCTGTGTCTTATTGTGTCTTTTGTACTTGTTGTGTAAGGATTTTGCAAGCTTTAAATATACAGGTGAAGGCACAATTAAAGGTAGGTTCCCTTCCCGTGAGCTGTTGGCTTCTCGGCCTTCACGAGGACCTACACAATCAGCTGGATTTGAAAGGTGGCGCCCACTTATTTTGACTCGCCCTGTACACAACCAAAGATTTTCTCCTATAAGCGATTTTTACGAACTCCCCCCTACGCCTCTGAGCTAAGCTGTAGGCCCTTTTCCATCAAACTAGTTACGAATCGTCGAAAAGGCGCGATTGGACCGTAACAGATTTTGTATTTTAATCATTAAATCGCACTATTCTGAAAAAAACGAACAGTAACGGCACTAACGAGTAAATAAATATAACATCTGCCCAAATACAAATTAAAATAAGGAGATCTGGTGACCCTACAATTAGACCTCTTATCCTATTCATTGATCGTCATAGGTTATAAGTAGTCTCTGACTGTAAAATGTCGTGCATAAACCACATATAAACCATATCATTTAGGGGCATGTCTGCCAATAGTAGGGGTAGAATGTCGTTCAAGAAGTCAAGATACGAGGGGTATTTTCTAAATAATGTCCGTTTTTTAATAAGAAGGAAAATACTGTAAAACTAGTGATAATCGCTGGGTACAAGGTCTGGCCTGTAAGGTGGATGATCCAGTCGTTCCCATCAAAAAGATCTGATTAGACCTTGTGTTTGTGCAGAAACATGTGGCCTTGCATTGTAATGGAGCAACATCACACCCGAAGACAGTAGGCCACGTCACTTGATTTATATGGCACGCCGGAGCTTTCTCAAGGTCACACAATACGCGTCAGAATTGATTGTTGTGCCTCTCGGCATAAAATCCACTAACAAAATCTCTTTCCTGTCCCAAAAGACAGTTGCCATGATCTTTCGTGCTGAAATTGTCTGTTTGGCTTTCACTCTGCTTGACGACGATGTGTGTCGCCATTCCGTTGACTGTTGATTGGACTCGTGAGTCATGTGAGACACCCAAGTCTCATCTCCTGTAATGATGTAGTCCAACAATTTATGTCCTTCCTGATTGTAGCGAGCCAAAAACGATAAAGCACAGCCCAAGCTTTTTGTTATGTGATCGTCAGAAAGCAATCTTGGAACCCACCGAGAATACAATTTTCAATAATTCAGTTTCTCCGAAACAATAGTGTACAAAACTGACCTTAAAACATGTGGAAATTCATGTGATAACTTTGAAGTCGTGAATCGTCGGTCCTCTCGAATTTTGTTGTCCACATCACGAACCAAATCTTCAGAAATCAGAGATCGGCCGACCTCTGATTTCTGACAGTAAAGTTCGAAAGTGGGTGAGAATGTTCAAGGATGGGCGGGTTAACGTAGCCCGCCCGTCCTTGAACATTCTCACCCACTTTCGAACTGTACTGTCACTCATAGCATTATCACCGTAAACTTCACAAATCTGACGGTGAATTTTCGCTGCTGCCAAGTTTCTTGCGCTCAAGAATCGAATTACAGATAGTATTTTCTTAAACATTATAACCTTCTACAGCTCAACACACAGACAGGCGATACGGCTGCAAATGGGGTCTAAACGCGCGTAAAGCATGCTGGGAGCAGACGCGCAAGCGTACTGCGGCGATCTGGGTTTTCCTGTATATTTAATGATATTTAGTCTTTTGTTTAAAGTTATTACTGCTCTAACCATCCGGTGGTCGCTTCCGGTATTAAATGAATTTAGTACTGTTACATCTTGGACCAGTGTTCTGTTAGATGACAGTATATAGTCATTTTCGTTCTTGGTTTGGACATTTGGGCTTATCCATGTACACTTTCTTTGTCGTTTTGTGTCGAGAAAGATATTCAGATTATATCATTTCTGTTCTTCTAAGAAATGTGTGAACATGATTCCTCTGTGATTTTTTTCGCCAAGTCCATGTTTTCCGACGTATGTCTCCGTGTCGTCTTGGCGCTTTCCTAAGATGGCGTTGACGTCACCCATAACGATATCTTGATTACACTTGTTTTTTCTCTTGCTGCAATTATTTCTTCGTATAGAGTTTCCACTTCTACGTCGTAATGGGTCGATGTTAGAGCGTACCTACACTTGAATTACTTTGATGCTCTGATTTTGAGCTGTTTCAATTATTACGTATGCTACTCTGTCTGATATTCCTCTTTCAGAGTTTTTATATTCGTGATTAAACCTTTTTTAATAAGAATACCTGCACCTTCTTTTTGGCTTTCGTTGCTATTTCCCATAAATAGTAGTGCATTTCCAGATTGTAAAGTAATGAGATTGCTTTCTTTTCTTCTTCTATTTTACTTTGTTTGCCTCATTTTCTAGGTTTAGGACTTGTGTGTCCCTTAAGGGGGATCTACAGTTGCACGTTTCGATAGTTATTCGGTGTTGTGTCCGAGCCTATTTCTCGCCTCCCTCAGTATCCTTGATGCGGTCTGATTTCATATCAGTGTGGGATTTTGAGCCTTGGGCTCTACCCATCTGGGGTATATCTTTCGTTTTGGAGCTTGGCATTTTGAAAAGGGATTTGGCATTCAAACGCCACGCTTGCCACTGCGTGTTGGTGAGCTGAATAGGATTGGTTAGGGATAGTTTGGTGTAGGGCAGGGGCGGGTCATGATTTCTCACTGGTAAGGTGTATGAGAAATTGAAGTGCTCGCGTGGGCAGGGTTGCCTATCCCTGAAGTAGACCTACTCTCTCGCTACCGCCCAAAAAGGATTATTATTTATTATACAAATTAATGATACCGATATTCGTAAAAGTAGCTTCATCGACAAATGAAATATTGGGTGCAAAGTTTACATTTTCTGGAATTATTCTTAGTACGAATCTGAAAAACACCATTCTTGAAGTATAATTAGAACCAATAAGGGCTTGCACCCGGTGTATATGGTATGGGACACAATTATGTACAGTAAACAAATAATAATAATTTTCATTTTCATTTTCATGGCAAATGAAAAGTCTACTATTGCAGTTTAATGATTTTTCAATAATAGCCTTAACCGCCGTTTAAGAAAGCGTGGTGTTTGTAATTTGCAAATAAATTTAGAGGAACCTCAATGAAATTGTACATTACTATGTTTCAATGATTTGCTACCACAATTCACTACCAAGCACAATGGAATTTTAAGAAATTTATTCGACAAATTAAAACAACGCACGGAACATAACCTTCACGTATTGGGGCGCCAAACAGGCATATGTCGGGTCAACATAACCTCAGACCTGGGACACAGGAAATGCGCATGCAATATTTCAATGCTATCTATAAGAATGCAGCAGGTTAAAATTGGTGGCATACTCCGCGAAGAGAGGAGTTCTCAGGGCCTCGCCGGCGGCCCATATTATTCATGATAAACGATTTAGTGACAGTCAAAAGGAGTGGAGACATTCAATTCAATCCTATTACCAACAAGTATGTCAAGCATCTGTGGTGGTTGCGTAATTGGCGAGCCACTCGTTCTATAAACAAAAAGTCGATTATGGATCGAGCTCGATCCACCAGCATTACTATAGTTTATAAAAATCTTGTAGTGCAACCCACCATACACAATTCCCCAAGCGGTAGGTGGGTCTCCCGCGCGCCGAGGAGACACATGTGGCAGAGACAAGGCCGGCGGCAAGCAAAACACTACATTTAAAAAAAGTTACTACGACTCTATTACAAGGGTTGCCTTTTATATTTCGGGATTAGAGAACAGAAACAAATATTTATCATCGAAAATGTCTTTATTGGTTTTCAAAATATTCTCCATGAAGATCAATACACTTTTGCATGCGTGTACAGCAATTTTTGAAGCACTTTTTCCATTCCGATCTCCAAAACATGCATTTTGAACGCATCAACCGCTTCTTCAGGTGTCGAAAAACGTTGACCTCGCAATTTATTTTTGATGTTCGGGAATAAAAAGAAGTCATTGGGTGCCAAATCAAGACTATACTACAAAAAAGTCACTTGTTCGAGCCGATGTGTGAGAGCTCGCATTGTCGTGATGGAGAATGATCCGTCTTCGGCGGTTGGTTTTCCTTATTTCTCCGGCAAACAAATGGTTGTGTACCATTCAGAATTGACCGTTTTACGTTGCACCAATGGTACGGTTGAGACATGTCCAGTTTTTCCGAAAAAACAGGCGACCATTTGCTTCGAAGTTCCTCGAGCACGAACCACTTTTGTTGGGTTTAGCTCGCCTTGGACGACCCATACAGTCGACTGTTGTTTACTTTCGGGCTCATACGCGTAGATCCACGATTCATCACCTGTCACGATGTCATACACATGTTTTGAAGCACCGCGATCGCATATTTGGAGCATTTCTCGCGACCAATTGACACGAGCTTGTTTTTGAGCGATTGTCAGATTATGTGGGATCCAACGTGAACAAATCTTGTTTACGGCCAAATGTTCATGCAATATTGAATATATGCTGGTCCCACTAATGTCCAAGGATACCTCAATCTCACGATAAGTCACATGACGATCTTGCAGTATCAGTTCACGCACCACTTCAATGTTTTTCGGAACAACAACCGATTTTGGACCTTCACGAAATTCGTCGTTGAGCGAACTACGGCCACAATTGAATTCGGTAAACCATCAATAAACACTGGTCCTTGACGGTGCTTCATCGCCAAAAACCGAATTAAGTTCATTGATGCACTGTTGTTGAGTTCATCCACGTCGAAAGTTTTAAAAATAATCGCATAAAAAATGTTCACGATTTAATTCCATTTTTTGGCCAATATAAATTTATCAAGTAACTGTAAACAACACAAATAGCGCTCGTACGTCAAAACGTTCTGAGTACGTATACCGTCAAAAATGTCAAACTTTACGATAGGGACGTCAGTTGCCAGATGGCAGCACTAGGGTTGCCCAATCCCGAAATATAAAAGGCAATCCTCGTATAAAAAAAGTTGTAGTCACGTTTAGGTACCCGATTTTAAATTGTAAAAAATTCTAAACTTATTGGTCGACAAGTGATAGACAGTGTGCAGCGTAACAAAATTGAAAATTTTCTAATCTCAAAGTTTTTGGAGAACTCACAACACCGATTTGAAAGAATATCATAAATACACATACAAATAGATTAAACTGGCTCCTTCGTGAGAGTCCGCTTGCATAAAAGAAGTCTTCTCCATCCCCAACAAATTGCTGATAGAATCAAAATCGTAGCTTTCACTGTACTTCTGTCGCACTTTCTTCTTCACAAATTTATCCCAATAGTTAACCGGGAAGGACCTATCAACATGCAATTATTCCTAAAACATATTCAACATGTAAGGCAAGGTACTTACTTCGCCGAAATAACCAATTTGTCCCAATGTGACTTGAAATCGTCATCTTCAGGTTGATCAGCGATGTACAGCCCTTCAAATTCCAGCCTTCGCGCAATTTCCTTCTCCCGTTTGAATATTGCAAGTGGTATCTAAAATTTCGTTGATATCAAGGGCAAAAAATATTCAGAAAAAAAAGGAACCCACCTTCAGATGATAGTAAGCGATGAGCATGCTGAATGACACAAGCGAATGTAAAAGTGCCGCCAATCGCATTACATGTTCTATGTAGTAAAAGTCTTCGTTAACGTGTACTTTCTCCAGGGGATCTTCCTCTTCTTCTGATCCGCTTCCTTCCCCTGAACCCGAACCGCTACCTTCACCTGAGCCTATAATATTGGCAGCCTCTTTGGATCCGCTTCCTTCATTGTCATTACCTAACGTGGACACCTTCAAAGCATTTTTAAATAAACCGTCAACCACTAACAAGCACAAAAAATAAATTACCTTGTAAAACAGTAACATAAAGTTAATGCAGAACGCCAGTACGAGGGCAACATATTTCAGGTTATAAAAATTCCTAGCAAGAAACGATACCGCCCGCTGTCCGTACCCGCTGAAATTGATTTGCGAAATGGCGGACTTTTCTACTGTCCCCTCCTGTTTGTGTTCCATCTCTATTGCCTGCATCGCCGCCTGCTGCGCGGCCTGAGCTTCCGCTTTCTCCTGCGCCGCCCGTCTTACAGCCTCTCCTCTGGAAGGATATTTATTTCATGTTTATTGATAGATAAACACAAGGAGAAAAACTCACCCCAATAAGTCCGCTAGTGAAACTGGCCCCTCTGCGTCGCCTTCTCCGTGGCCTTCGCCACCTTCTTCGGGAGTTGTTTCCCCTTCACCTTCTGGAGATGACGGGGTAGTACCTGTAGGAGATTCGTGAGGTGCCATTTTCATTCTAAAATTCAAAATAAACTGGTTTTACAAAGTCAAATTTATATAACCAGTACCTCTGTGAAAAAAAAAATGAGACTGCAAGAAGATTAATAATCAAATTAACAAACAAAATGTAAAGAAAAGCAAGACTACTGAGAAGTTTCTCATTAATCATGTGGTATTGTAGCGGACCGCATTTGCGATTATGTTTATATTATTACAGACAGTTGATCTTTGGGACTTATGCTCATAATTTTAATTTTTAATCTATACTCGCATATATATTTCATATTAAATGTAACTGTAAAGGGTCTGTCATAAAGTAAACACCAACTTTCAGCTATCTATTTTAGATCTTTAGGTTAACAACATGACTTCGAATTAGTTGATCTCCCTTGACGATTGCGCTTTGAGGTATCTTAGCTGCAGCGCCAAGTTTCCTTAACCCTTCACCTGCCAGCGCTTTGAGGTGTCTCAGCAGCTTACGGCTTCTCGTGATGATTGCGCTTTGAGGCATTTCAGCTGCAGCGTCAAGTTTCCTTAACCATTCACCTGCCAGCGCTTTGAGGTATCTCAGCAGCTTACGGCTTCTCGTGATGATTGCGCTTTGAGGCATTTCAGCTGCAGCGTCAAGTTTCCTTAACCATTCACCTGCCAGCGCTTTGAGGTATCTCAGCAGCTTACGGCATCCTTCGACGATTGCGCTTTGAGGTATCTCAGCTGCAGCGTCAAGTTTCCTTAAACCTGCACCTGCCAGCGCTTTGAGGTATCTCTGTAGCTTACGGTTTCTCTTGATGATTGCGCTTTGAGGTATCTCAGCTGCAGCGTCAAGTTTCCTTAACCATTCACCTGCCAGCGCTTTGAGGTATCTCAGCAGCTTACGGCTTCCCTTGATGATTGCGCTTTGAGGTATCTCAGCAGCTTACGGGCCTCCCTTGATGATTGCGCTTTGAGGTATCTCAGCTGCAGCGTAAGTTTTTTAACTTCATGCACGCTTTGAGGTATCTCAGCAGCTTACGGCTTCCCTTGATGATTGCGCTTTGAGGTATCTCAGCAGCTTACGGGCCTCCCTTGATGATTGCGCTTTGAGGTATCTCAGCAGCTTACGGCTTCTCTTGATGTTTGCGCTTTGAGGTATCTCAGCTGCAGCGTCAAGTTTTCTTAACCATTCACCTGCCAGCGCTTTGAGGTATCTCAGCAGCTTACGGGTTCCCTTGATGATTGCGCTTTGAGGTTTCTCAGCTGCAACTTCAAGTTCCTTAATCATTCACTTTGCACCTTCAGAAAACCACCCTGCACATAGGCCTATAACTTCATTTTTATTATTTTCTTTTACTGAGCAAATAGTTTAAATTTCCAAAGGAAATCGTTATACTTGAAATCACATCGGACTACCCCGGCTAAGGTTTCCTGCAGTTTCCTAACCTGAACAGGTGAATACCGGGGGTAGTTAAATTGCAGCTAATATTGACGTTAATAAAAGTATTAAACCTGTTTTATTTCACGTATTTAGCTCAACTACTCTAGATCCGAACCTAAGACGATCACGACGAGTCACGACGAATAAAAGGTAAACACAACACAAGGGTGCGTAACGTTACAGTATGGTATTAAAAATTGTGAATATTTAAAAAAGGCCCATGTCGGCTCCTCTAATACGTACGAGGAGCGTTCAATAATATATCTACATGAGTAGGAAAATGAGGGCGTATAAAAATGAAACTTTTGTATTTTCAATACAGCCCTATGTAGCTCAATGCAGTTGTTCCATTTTTCCTCCAGCGACGTTATCCCCCTCCAAAAAGGTCTGCAAACCAGGCCCCCACCGCTGCCTTCACTTCTTCATCGCTTGCTCCAAAATTTCATTTTATAGGATGAAGGAGCACCGTAAACTGCCACCAGTCTTTCGTGAATTTCTTTTGTCTTCTTCCCTTCTTTAGTGGGAAACGAACGAAATTGAGTCATAGTCAGAACCACTTTCCATGTTGTCACTCTGAATAATGGAACCGCACTGAGCTATAACTCTATCTAAGTTATATGTCTCAACAAGCATAAACTTATTTACGTTCGATTGGGTTTATTTTTCATAGCTACCTGAATAAATTATTGAAGGCTCCTCGTATTATGCCGTCTTCTCCTTATTTGGTCTTACTTCTCTAACTTGCGCTTCTTACTCTATTGTAAAAGATATTTGGTGAAAGTGGTTTTTCCGCATTTCTTCTATTTTCCCTAAATCGTGCTCCTCTTCTACGTCCCTCTATGATTTCTTCTGAGAAGCTCTTAAGCTGCCACGCATGTCTGTTGTTCTATTGTTTCTCCAGTTGGTTGCGATTTCTTTCATTTTTCTGGTCTATCCATTGGTTTTTTAAATATCTCACTGCTTCTATTCCCCCCAGGTTCCTACCCAACGTCTTCAAACTGTTCTTTTAGGCATTTCTTTGGATTGTACCCTAACGCAGTTTGTGGGGTTTTGCTTCACTTTATGTTTTCCCATTTTTGGTCTACACGTTTGTCGTTCAATATCGTTTTTTCTACACCCTGATGTATTTTGCTTTATAATTCTACTGTCGTTCTTCTGCATTCGTGTTGTAATTTTGTGTGGTAATTTAACAAGCACCAATAAGCGAATAGAATTCGCGTTAGTACATCTACCGTATGGCTCGGTGGTCTGGTGGTCAAGTGTGCAAAGGACCACAATCGCCCTTAGCCTTTCTAAGATCCAGAGATTGACTTGTTTGAATCACCGGGGCAATGAGGACAACCCCAAAGGTCGCACTAGGGCTGCCAACTCGTCCTATTTGGATAAGAAAAGAAGTCTTGTCAGCCAACTTCAGAATGTGAGATAGCGGATGTTGGCAAGACAAAGGAGCTATCATAGGTCACGCAGACATCTCCAAGATGGCGGAAAAAGAACTTCATTTTTCTGCCTGCAAGGTCATAGAAGTCAAGGACCGACTGGGACTGGAAAGGAAATATTATCTCACAATCCCTGGGAAGAAACAGTGGGAGCGGAACGAGGTACATCTCCCG
The DNA here is from genome assembly GCA_014611495.1 of Limonius californicus. Lineage (NCBI taxonomy): Eukaryota > Metazoa > Arthropoda > Insecta > Coleoptera > Elateridae > Limonius > Limonius californicus. The sequence continues at coordinate 106,938 of JABXWE010000453.1, read as the reverse complement.
TAAGGCTCTCGGGTCGCGTGTAGTTAGCAGAGAGTCGGCGAAAGACAACCAGGGGTAAAACAGAGTTTCACACTTGGGAAGTATACCACGGTTTTCCATGTCTTTGCCATCTTGGTGATGGTCAAAAAGTAAGAGGTTATATCAGGAGTAGAGCAAATCTATTTAATAACCAAGCGGCGCTCAAAGCCACATGCTCGCCCACGACGAGATCAACTCTCGTCCAGGAATGCGGAGACGCTCTTGAACAAGTCGAAAGGCTAAAAGAAGTAAAACTGGTCTGGGTACCGGGACACTGTGGAATCCCTGACAACCAGAAGGCAGATAAGCTTACTAAGCTGGGAGCCGGGGAAACCTGCTTGGGAACACGTTCCAGGTTTTTCAAGGCAACAAGTTACGACATCCCTAATCGAATGGGCACACTTGAGGCTGAAAGATAAATGGAGGAGACTCAGCAGATGTAGACAGGCAATAATATTTACAGCCGGACCGGGAAAATCTAAAGCGGTCTGGCTATTGGGTAAACGCCGATGAACTTTTAATCTGCTGATAGGAATTCTCACAGTCCACTCTAAGCTGGGAAGACACGTAAGCCTCCTAGGTGTAGGGGACGACCACTAGATCAGGCTTGCGGCGGGCAAGGTGAAACCTTCCATTTTCTAGGAGAATGTGAGGTGCGAATGCGACTGTGACATAGAGTTTTCGCGCAGCAACGCTTCACTGTGCAACGTTGAGTTCCCTCGCATAGACGGACATTCTGGCATTCATTAGAACGTCAGGAAGGTTTGCTAAAAAAAAGTGGCAGAGGAACTAGGAGAGGAAGAGAGAAAGGGTGGTGATTATTGAGGGAATGCCTCGGGTTAGTAAATAGGGTGCACAGGGTCCTATTTGCTGGGCATATCAGCCCCCCCCCCATAATTTACTTCTACTTCGCTGTTCTCGAACTACTTCCGTCGTTTTGCCAGGTGCTGACATGGTCCTCACGTTCCATGTTCCCAATCTTATTATTTCTATTCTCTTTCTTTTCTTATTGTTTAACATAATTTTCCTATGTATTTATATTTTCTACTTCATTGTTGTTGCCGTTGTCGGTTGGTCCTGCTTTCCATTTCTCAATTTTATGTTGTTCGAGTGGTATTCTGTCATTTAGGTTCGAGTTGATGTTTACTTCCACTTCACTCGTATGCCTCATTATTTCCTATAATCCCCTAATCAATTGTAATTTTAAAAACGAACCTATTATAAGTTGACCATTGGGTTCTATACATTCTCAGATGAAAATGCGATAGATGCCATGGGAGTTTTTGACGTACCATCGGCAAGCTCATATTGACAAGACTTACTGCCACATTTAAATTCACACCACTACCCTTTAATTGTGTCATACAGAAAAGAAGATTCACCCAAGCTATTCATGAATTTCCTGTGGCTTCATGTCTTTTTTCTATAGATATTTAATTACACTTAGATGTTTAGTTTTAAAAATTGCAACAGTTTCTTAATATTTCAATCGAGAACTCACAGTTTGAATTAGTGCATTTTAGACCTCAAAATTTGGATCTACTAATTTATATGTTTAAGTGTGAAAGAAAGTACGCGTGTGCTACACCTTTTCTTGTTCAAACAAACGCTTTGGCAAGTCCATAATTCTCGATCGTATCCGCGTTGGTAGCCTTACCTATCAAACATTTTCCTCGTCTACAATGAATCATCTAAAACCCATGTAAAAGTTCGACAAAATAATTGAAGTACTTACTGCCCACCGTCTTCCTTTGCAATGTCCAACCCAAACGCCTGCATTTGAGTGTTTTGTTCCTCTGCGGCTGACGGTAAGGCGGGCAGCACCCGCATGTGGCCCACCTTCTCCTCTTTAACTTCGGCCACCGGTACTTCTTGCTGCGGGCCACGCATCAAGGACATCAAAGCTTGAAGGAAATACCTATAGAAAACTGTAATTAAGCAGAACCTTAATGATTTCATAAAGTTGCTTACCGTAAAACTATGGATACTCCATAACCGGAATAATAGAACGCATAAAATATCGTCCTGAAAAATCCCATGAAAAGTTCTGGAATTGTCATCTGTTGCATCTCAATGAACTTGTGTTTAATACTAGAGGGACTCAACGAGGAAAACCCGTACTTGATGCCTTCTGTTACTTTCTGGTAGCCCTGCCGCAATGGATCTTTTCCCCTACAAAGGCAAGAATATTCATAACATCAACCCACAAGCGCTGTTTCAGACTCGCACCTGTTTTCGTCGTCTACAGTCGGATAGCTGCTGTAGCTGGCAGCTCGTTGTTGAGCTCCGCCGCCGGAATCCTCGATGGCCATGAGCGCGTTTGCATGTTGCATTTCAAAAATTGCGTCTTCACAAAAGTTGATGAAAGCCTCCAATTTTTCCTTGTCGCCGCCCTCTGTTACGATTGAATAAAAGAAGGCACGTTTCGATTCCTGTAGGATAAATAAGAATGAAAAAAAAAGTAATTTACAGTAACGCATTCACTATAAAATGGAATTCTCCCCAACACCTAATATTAAGGGGTATACAAATGTCTTGCACTGGCAAGTTTGGGCTTGGTAATTGAACTCTTAACAATTAATATCGGATCCCCGAGTTGACAACCTTTAAGTTGTAACATCGCTGGCACCGACAGTCTTCTCTATCAAGTATTAGTATAAATACGGAAGCCTATGTTCTGAACGGTAAATGTATCACAAAGGGTTTAACAATGCAACGAATACAAAAATTTAAATTTAATTAAAACATGGAAGAGCTCAATAATGTCAATTACAGATATGTCGAATGACAAAAACTCCCAGTCAGATGTCTAGATTAGGAAATGCGACCTCCTCAGGGAAAATGATATTAACAACAGATCCTAAATGTTCAGCATTCGGAAAAACCATCGACTAAATACCAATCTTGTTGATACGGTAAGGGCATAAAACTTAATGACGGGAAATCGCTTCGGGCGCAATTCTTCTCATACGAGTCGTTTCAGTATTTCCTTCCGTTATGATCAAAAAACGGGGCGTTTCGGTTCGGTGGTTATTTTAGGTACAAAAATACGGGACCGGTAAACCTACTGGAAAGATTGGTGTATAAGGCAAAGTGCAGGGAAAAGTGAAACACAAGAAAACCAAGGTTGACAACACGGTGCAATTTCACCAGGGCAATACCAAAGTTCTACGTGAAACGGCCTAGTTGGCGAACAGATGGTTCGCACCAGCTGTTCGTACTATCGTGTAGCCCCAGGGTCAAACAAGTACAACATACACCAGCTGGTTAAAATAACACAGGCCAAAACGGGTGCACTTGGCGAGGTAACAGAAAAACTAAACCAGAAATAAAACTAGATAGACATGCAACAGAACTGGGTGAATTAAGGCGAGAAACAAGATCAGCTATTAGAGACATTCAAGACAAAGCAAGGACAAGCGAAAGGCCACCTTCGGAAGAAAGAGCAAAGGAAGCAAATTAGAAAAATTGCAAGATTCGGTACCTGTTCAAAACATAGGCAAAGAAAAGCAAGTAGGAAGAAAGAAACGATGACGACCGCCAGAAAAATGTTAAATACACTAAGGAAAATATACAGAGTAAATCGAGGGAAGTGGGAAGCAAAAGAAGACAAAAAAGAGAAGGAAGTCGAAAGTAAAGAACAAAGGGAAACGTATGAGAAAGAAAGAGGTAGGTCTGGAGGCTCTAAGGTGACGTCATACCACCAGACACGGGTGCTACGGGCTAAATGCCTATATTACTTAAATAAACAAATTAGAGAAACCCCAAGAGAAAAAAATATGTTCCAAGCCGGAATACAAAAAACCGAAATGTTAGGGGCATAAGTTCCTTATGGGACCAACCGATACAGTGAGTGAGTGATAGTCAAAATTTACTCTTAAACCTTCGGTGTAGATAATGACCCCCAGTATCTTTTAACTGTCAACACTGTGATTAATTTTCGGCTTGGACCCCGCCGTCGATTGGAGGTCACACTCAGCAAAGGCAGGATCACTGGTTAATTTTTGTAAACCTAAACATCTTCATCTTCATCTTCAGAGTCCTCGTAGTACTGAATTCAAATCCGGGATGCGGAGGTATTTAAATCCTTTTAAGCCAATCGAGCAGAACGTTGTAGTTCTGGTTGGCCGTCATCTTCAGGCGGGAACAAGTGCGGCAGGGCATGACCGTGGAATCGGTCTTGTTTCCGAAACTGTAGAGGATGAACTACCGATGTCCAAGCTTTACTGAGCCTGAACCCATCCTCTCTGTTGGTGTTATTGCATTCGAGCAATTCCAAAATCCATTTTGTGGCAGTTATGCAGGTGTGTTCCGCTACCGCCAATTTTGTGATGCGCCTATGTTTGCAATCACCTATATGATCCCGGAGTCTCAACTCGATGGAACGCCCAACTAAAATTCCGCATTACTTTCCAAGAATCATACGAGAAGCAATTGAGATTGAGAAGCAACCCAATAACTTCAAAAGATAGGATGGGTTCAAGCTAAGCAAAGCTTGGACACCGGTAGTTCATCCTTTAAAGTTTCGGAAACAAAACCGATCCCACGATCATGCTCTGCCATGTTCCCGCCTGACGACAACGGCCAACCAGAACTACGACGTTCTGCTGGTTTGGCTCAAAGGGTTTAAATACCTCCGTATCCCGGATATGAATTTAGTACGGAAGATGCAAGCTGCAATGTCTTGCGAAACGTTAGTTTGTTTAGATTCCCAAACAGTAACCAGTAATCCTGCCTTTTTTGGTTTCAAGGTGAGATGGCCGTCCGGCCCCTTAACTGGGTTTACCGGGAGCGTCCAGCAATCACCAATCCGTCAGCAACGACCCAGGGTATCTGATACTGTGGCGAGCATGTGGTGATGAATCACATCCTGCCCGAGGTGATACTGCGTAAACTAAAGGCGGCGGATCTAGACTGAAAAGTCAATAAACATTCCCCAATCCAAGGTAGAAGCCATCGGCCGAGGGATTGATGGCACACGTTAACGTGTCGTAAACGATGCCCCTGGGAAGCAGGGCGAAATTCCATTGTATTTTAGCCTTGCCCCGTATAAGGCTGTTCGGGGACTGACCTTTTTACTTACCTTACTACTCGTGGGAACAATATATGGATTTAAATGTTTCTCTACTTTCAGATGAAATCTCCCTAACGGGGGACCTCAATACTACCATCGTTGCTGGCGGCGCCTCTGGGGAAACCAGCAGCGCAATCGCAACCAAACGTACTCCCGAGGCATCTGAAAAGATGTTTCTCGAGGACGTGACCAAACTTAACTTAGAGGGGTGTCCTAAGAGGAAGCCGATCTGTGGGTCTGAGGAGAAGAGGCGGAGGAAGGCGAGAAATGCTGCCTCCACATCACAAAAACCGGAGCCATCCACATCTGGAAGCTCCAAGAGAGGATTGACTTCTGGCGAGACTACCCCAGACTCCAGGCAAGAGGAGAAAAAGCTGAAGGTTCCCCATTTGAAACTTTTGAGGCGGTGGAGAGCTCCTTAAGGGTGGCCATTGTTAGCGATGGCTACTCCGAGACTAAAATCTCGGAGGAGCAATCCGCTGCCTTAGACAAACTAATCTGGAAGACGCTGGTAGGCTTAACCTCTGAAGTGGCCATGCCAAGCTTCCATGAATCCCGACTCGTACAGGGAGCCTATATGGTCACTTGTGCCAACGAGACGCCCAAAGAGTGGCTGAAGGAGGCCGCTCCAACTCTGAAGCCGTGGGAAGGCGCAAAACTCCAACTCGTGGAGCAGAGTGCCCTCCCTAAGTTGACGAGGATGATGGCGTGGATCGTAGGTGAGACCAGGAAATTCACCAAAATTTTCACATTGTTGGAAAGGCAAAATCCACGGCTGCGTACCGGGAACTGGCGGCTGTAGCGGAGTCCCCCAAAGGGCTCGGTCTCATTTTAGTGGTGGATGAAGAATCTGCGACATTCCTTAAGATCAAGGACTTTCGACCTTTCCTGGGAATGAAACGGGTATCCTTCGCCCCACTGGAGAAACCCGCTAAAGAGAAGATGGATCCGGAGGCCGGAAATTAACTGGGTGTCATCTGGTTAATGTCAGGTATCTCTTGTATCCAAATCAACTTGCAACACTAAATTTCTGCCATGGGGTCATGTAAAAGGCTTGCCAACAACTGGAGGCACCAATTTATATTGTGCCTCCACCGAAAATCCTCGTGCCTGTATCTATGTTTCCAAAAGACTAGTTGTCACCCTCATGCCATCTTTCTGTTTCAGAGACCTCGTAGCAGCTTCCTGGACCTTAGATAGCGACATAGATCGGAGACAATTAGTTATCTGCTCTGCCTATCTGCCGTTTGACTCGCCAACACCACCGCCCACCAGAGAACTGGAGAAGGACCTTCTAATTGCGTGTGATGCTAACTCACATCATACTCTATGGGGCAGTAGTGGCGTTAATTCAAGAGGCAGGGCTTTCCTAGAATTGCTGCAAACAACAGAGCTCGAAATATTAAATCGTGGTAACTCCCCTACCTTCGTCACCTCGCGAAGACAAGGGGTAATCGACATAACTCTTGGATTTATGTCCATGGTCCAGAAAGTCGAAAACTGGCATGTATCAATGGAGCCAACACTTTCGGACCACAGGTACAAATGTTTCTCTTTAAAGTCTAGCCTCCCCGTCTGGGAGAAGTACAGAAACCCCAAGTCTACCAACTGGGACTTCTTCCGAGAACACCTTTTAAGTAGACTACATGGGGCCCAAATGCCGGGTGAAATAGAGGTGGCTGTAGATTCCCTACAGAGAGATATCATGTCATCGTATAAGGTAAACTGTCCCCTATGCGTTGTAAGATCCAAAAAATCAAACTCATGGTGGAGCCTAGAATTGCACAGGCTCCGCAAAGAAACTCGTAGACTATTCAACATAGCCAAACGCACCCGTTTACCTGATGTCTGAGAACACCACAAACTGTCTCAATAAAGGTACAAGAACGCCATAAGACGCTCCAAACGAACAACCTGGAAGGCCTCCTGCGACGGGATAGAAAGTATGCCGAAAGCAGCAAGGTTTTGCAAAGTTCTCGCCAAACAACCCCGATGTCGGTTAGGAGCCCTACAACTTCCCAATGGTGACTTTTGTACATCCAAAGGGGAGGTACTAGGGTTCCTTCTGAAGACCCACTTCCCTGACTCCAGGGAGCTGGGCCCTTACAATACATCATCTATGGAGGCTCCCCAGATTAGACCTACGACTAATGATTGGAAAGTAGCCTCCAAAGTCTAACGTTTGAACGCACAAAATGGGCGATTTCAACATTTGCCCCTTTCAAAGCCGCAGGCCCTGTTGTTATCTTCCCGGCCCTCCTTCAAGAGGGACTGGAAATGCTATTTAGGCCTCTGTACCACATATTATGAGGCTGCATTGCCATGGGATATGTCCCTATTCCATGGCGAGCGGCCAAAGTCATATAATCCTACCTTTGCTGAGTGTGACCTCCAATCGACGACGCGGTCCAAGCCGAAAATTAATCATAGTGTTGACAGTTCGACAAACCGCGCTAGCCTCAAACAATATATACAGTATCCTTTAGCCTCGCTCTAAAATCGACTTTTCGGAACTAGAATGAAAAGGCTTCCCGATTTAAAAATTTTTGGATCACTATCGACTCAATGGAAGTCGCACTCAAGACCCCAATTTATCGTAACTATCTCACCTTAATTTGGGGCTTCTCCCACTGTTCAATGTTAGACTCCTTAATTTCAAAATAGACTCTCTCTATGCGTTTGCTGCTGCCCATAATTTCGATGCGTCCCAGGAAGGGTTGGAAGTAATTCAAAACGGAGCCGGCCGTTTCCAAAAACCTCGCCAATCGCGGTTCATTGGGCATGTGTTCCGCAAGGTTCGTCAGTAGTACAGCCAAATTGAAGCCGATTTCTTTGGATGGCTCGTGGAAGCGGTCCATGAAACCAATGTAGTCGATCTTGCCGTCGTGATTCATTTCACAGCACATCAGTAAAAATTCTATTTCTTCCCTAATAAAGGCCCATAATGATTAAATACAAAAACTGGTTGCCGACTTGAAACTAAACTTACGCCGTGTAGGTCTTTTGCTGTTCCATTTTCTCCTTAAAATCTTTAGGGTACACCCACCCATCGTTGTTTATATCGATTTCGTGGAAGTTTGGGGCCGACGTGAGGTCCTTCAGCTTGAGGAACATGTCGAAGTATTTCAAGATCAGTTCTACGTTCGAGACGCTTTCCACGAGGGTGTCCACCATCTGTTTACCAATGGTACCTGCAATCAAATGATGAAGGCTAACCGTGGCCCGGTAGGAATTGAAACCTTACCGTTTATAACGTTTCCTTCAAGCATAGACAACATCATCGTGATCATATCCTTCTGCAAGTTAAGGAGTTCTTTAAGCAGGTCCACCTGGCTCGAGTGTTTGGACAGTTTGTCTTGCATATGTGAGAAGAAGAAAAGGAAACCTCCCACTGCATCCCACAATCTTTTAAAATGTAAAGTTTTAGGCATCGATATACAAATTAAAAACATATGTTACTTATTACTAGTGACAGGCTGCCCTGTACGATATCAATGCAGAAAACGTTTCCGTAAGACCCTTTCATTTACTAAATTTAGCCAATTTTCAATTTCCCGTTATAAAACATAACTTTTGCTTAAACGTTCAAATGCCAGTGGTGTTTGTTTAATTAGTGCTTCTGCTTGTTACGAGTTGATATAAGGAATATGATTATCAACATTCATAGTTTAAAATATTACTGCAGTTATGTATAGTTTGACATGAATAAAGTCATCTCTACGGGCTTAAACCGCGTCGTCGTAGGACTGATTCGTGCTGACGTTTCGCTAACCGTTGCAAGTAGCATTATCAAAGCATAATACGGTTAGCGAAATGTCAGCCCCCATAAATCCTACGATGATGCGGTCTAAACTCGAAGAGATGTCTTCATTAAAGGAGAATTTATCACAGAACAAGTCACAAACTATTTCTTACCTTGAATGGGCAAGTGTTTGCTGATTAAGCGTACAAGGTCCCTGAATGACCTCAGTGAGGGTGTTGAAGACCTGACTGGCAACAGCAATTGCTTTAAAAAAGTTGGCTTTGCCCGCAGGATCGATCAATTCCTTGCTGGAGTAATGCCAATAAAAATCCATTATCGACTCCTGCAAACGCAGCAGGTAATCTACTGTACAGATGACCACGTTTACGGTCGTGGTGTTTCCTGCCTGGGTACGAAGGTAATTCTGCCATTCTAGAAAAGTCGCCCCATTAAGCCCCATTAAAAAAGTTTTATAAATAAATCAATTTACCTAAATTGTGCCCTTCACACGTCAGCTGTATGAACCTGAACAGGAGGCAAGTAAATTCGGCATCGTGCATGTTCTTTTCTCCAGCCGCCCCTAAAACCGGTGGTAATGAATTTGTTGCAACTAAATTTTTCCAAACGTGGTACCTTCAGATCCGACACCGAGTCCTTCTGCTTTAGTGTTACGTTCAAAGGCGTCCAGATCGAGCACGCTGCAGCTGTTCATGAGGCCCGCTATGCTGGTGAAGAATCCGACGTCCTTCTTTTCTTGCAAATGGTCAAGCATAGCCTTCTGGATGTCCGTGTTGCCGCCACGTAGAATGGCAATGCCCAACTGCAGCGTCTTCATGACCATTTCTGAGGGCACGCCTTTGCAAGCGGAAATGTGGAGCAAAACCATTTCCGCGGCGCCCCGTTTCGCTAACCTGGCCTGATGGAACAGCAGCTTCTGCTTCTCCATTTCTTGTTCCTGTTGAATACAGTGATGCGTTTTTATTTCTGAATTAAAACGGTTTACATCGTTACAATCTCGTAAGTGTTTCAGAAACTGTGTTCTAAATAATAATTTGCAGGAACATATTGAAAATGCGTGAACATCCAAAACGAAATAAAATAAACACTGGGTGTTCGTAAATCGTGTAACAGTTTCGCCGGCCGAAAACGAATCAGGCTAGTTTTGTGGCGCTAAACCTCAATTCTTCGAAAAACGCCCGAACACAATTATTTTGCCAAGGGGACACGTAACGCCGTTATTTTCGTTCACCCATCTTCATCCCCTAAATTAGGGCGAGGGCAAGGAATATCAAAAGACATACCATTTGAAAGATCGTTGAATTTGCTTAACAGTAGTGTTTCTATATTTCGATTCCGATGATTAGTTCCGGCGGAAATGCAGTCCAAAGTTTCAGGGTAGTTCAAAATGAACACCACCGCGTGTTGCGGAGTGTTTATACGGTATTCGTTGATAATACGTTGCCGTAAATTGTATACAGTATCGGGTTGGGTTTGCGTAAATTTTACTCTTTAAAAGATCCCACAAAAAGAAATTGAACGGAGGTAAATCTGGCAACCTGGCGGGCCATTCAATAGACCTCCCTCTTCCAATCCATTGCATAATGCAATGCAGTTTCGTCCTGTTGGAGTATCAGATCAAATGAGATATCTTCGAGGTAACGATCATAATTCTCTATAATATTAGTTAACATTGAATCAATGTTGTTTCGTAACAATTCCAAGTATACCTTTTTTTTCTCTCATTCAATCATACTACCCCCCTCCCCCCGCGAAACCGCATTGCATTACTTCAGGGGGTGCGGGCGTCCCTTACACACTAACCATTCATGCAACATGCACCTAAACTTAACTAAGCGAAATGCGGTCGCCCCAGCTAAGATTCGAAACCCCAGAGGAACGACTACAATTCGCTGTGGCCTCGAGTGGCAACACGTTGCTGCACTAGACCACCGAGGACCCAATTCCAAGTGTACCTGTCCAGTCAAATTACGAAGCGAGAAAAAAAGACCAACAAACCATTTCATTTGTCGGGGTGTTGAGTACGTGTTTCGTAAAATATCCTCGGATTATAATCTGACCAACAGCGACAAATATGGCCATTGTGTGTACCATTTACGAAAAAAAAAATACATTCGTTAAAAAACAGATGTTAAAAAGAAAATTTTAATTGTTTACCACCTGTTCACTTATAGCCTCAAAAATTGCAGTTCGATTAATACCCGATACAATATCAATTTGCCTTGTACTCAACGTAGGATCGACAACAACGTGGCCCAGAGCCACGTCTTCCGAAATGTTCAAAGAATACAACAACTACGAAATACGGCATGATACTGGCATGAAAAAAGTAAAACGAAAACAACCAAAATGTTTACGCCAACATATGGTCAGCGAATGCCGTCTTATCATTACACTAATGCTCCAGAATGTGCAACGACGTTTCCGGGTCCATGGATTGGAAGCAGAGGCGCTATTGAATGGCCCGCAAGGTCTTTTTGTGGGATCATTTAATGAGTAAACTTTACGCAACCCATTGTTTACAAGACTTACGACAACGTATCGGTATCCAAACCTAAAAAGACTATTGTAAAACAAATTTATCGAGCTTTCAAATGGCATGTCTTTTGATACTGCTTGCCATTTTTAGGGCGAAAGTCACCTCATTTTGTTGTTCAAGGTAGATGAACGAAAATAGCCGTATTACAGGTCCTCATGGCAAATTATCTTGAGTGTTCGGGTGTTTTTCACAGAACTGAGGTTTAGGTCACAATACACGCTTGTTTCGTTTTAGGTAACTTACCCTCAGGTATTCCCTTTCTATTATATTGATTTAGTAAAGTATGTCCCGGGCTTAACGGAATTGTGACACATAAATGACGATATGCCCTAGCGTATATCAGAAAAGGGGGGGAGGATTCATTTAGTAAAATACACCGCGCTTAAATCTGGTCACATTCGGGATAAAGTCGTAATAAGTGAGGGCGCCAACGGGAATATCACTAGATCCCGCACTGCTCAAGCTCCACGTTACTTTGAACGGCCAATCCGAAGGTTGTGTGTAATAGAACTTACCTTTTCACGCAATTGTTTCCAATAGAACTGTGAATTTAATACAACAATTACTCTCAACTGTCCTTACAGGAATCTTCACATTACTTTCAACAGAGATCAAAATAAAATAGAGTTGAGTTTAACAAGGCCGTTAAATAAATTAGTGAAGCGGACAAAATACACGCAAAATGGTTAAATGTGTATAATTTGGTAATGAACAAAGATCAAGATTATTAAAAACTTTGAAAGGAGTATTCTTAAGATTAAACAAGGTCACGCACAGGTGAATCCAAAACAATTAAATCTAAGCTAATAATACCTGAAAATAAAGATCCTGCAAAAAGGCCTTGTACACGTAGTATTTTCTTATATCGCTAAAGTTTTCGAATAAATCATATAAAATCCAAACTAGTTTCAGAAGGTTTCACAATCAACGGCGTGCATTTCAGCCCCCCCCCCCCCTGGTAAACTAAATGGAGCAGATGGACCGTAGATAACAAAGGTTTTGAAAATTTACCTTTTTTTCGACGGAAAATTGACCCTTCAGGGAGGTGTAAAGCTTGAGTCGGTCCCTGGGTATAGTTGTAGAGTTTTTACAGTTCCTTCCCTCGAAACCACTTGCTTTTGGCAGATTTTTCAATATTACCTTATACAACGAAATTTTCCAAATCGGTACTTTAAAAGATATTTTCGGAATTTTTGAAAAACCGAATATAACCCCCTTTTTGGACGTACCGTGAATGGTACCGCAGAAAAAGAAAGTAATTACGTATTGGTAAATTCGGACACCCAGGGGTATTTTTAAATCTGCGTAACACTTAGGTCGAAAGCTAGAGCCTGATTTTCGCCTTTTCTCCGCACTTAAAAGTGTGAAGACTCGGATTAAAGCTGCGTTTGCAGAAAGCTAAATAAACGTCGCGCATACAGGGTAAAAGCGGCCGAACGTCACAAGTAGCTCCAACCCTTTGATGTTTTTTGGGATGCTACTGATTTTAATAATTATTACCTACGATTGTTATAATTTTGATATAATATAATATCTTCTTCTCCTTCTTTCATTATAAGTATTGCAACCTGTTTTTCTTCATTCTACTGTACAATGCGTTTAACACCCATCACTTACCAGCATTATGTTTAAAAATAGATTTCGCTATTTTTATTTGGTTGAATGAACCTATGTATTGCTTTGAATCGGGGGCAAATAAAAGAAGAGTTTTCTAAATTTTCTATGTTCCTTTCCAGTAGAAAACCTTCTGACACTTACAAAACTGCATCACGCTTATAATGTAGTTAGTTACATACCATCAGTTTATTCATGATCCTCTAAGCACAAACACAACATTTAAACCCAGTTAGTAATAGCAACAAATTAAATAAAATTAGTTTGAATTTCGGGACTTACATGAATGGAAGTACCTCCTTCTTCTCCTTCGCCTCCCTCGTCATCACCTTCTTCTTCTTCTTCGCCACACGATTTCGCAATGATTTCAGCATAACTCATGTACAACGGATCTTCCTAAAATTTTAAACAAGCCATACACAACACTACGCGTGTAAACAAGGTAGAACTTACTTGCAAAGCTCCAGAGTTTTCAGTCATGGCGCCCCGGCAGAATGTAGTCACAAGCTGCGTAAGAGGATCTGGCTTGGCTTCTTCCTCCGATTCGTCTTTCTTCTTCAATTCGGCATCCTCAAAGCTTTGCGTTAAGTCTTCAATCATCACCTCTTGTCCCACGTTCTCGTCTTGCAACCATAACTCATGGTATGTGCGGGCAAAAATGTTAATAGCACGGTGTCTACAATACAAACTTTCTTGAGTCTCGCCTCGATTACCTTCTAAATTGATCATACAAGCAACACTAACCTGCTGAGTTTGTACAACGGTTGGCACCGCAAGCAGGCGAGCGCGGCACGTTTCCGAGCGGCCAAGAGGACTTTCCCCCAGTTTCCAGTGTTAGCTTTCGATTTAGAAGCCTGTTAGAGCCACAAAGAGACACACACACATGTGTTAATCTTGTTAAAACAATTAGGAAGGTGTGAGTGCAAATGCGTTTGTACTAAAGGTTGGCTCTGGGAGGAAAGAACGAAAAAACCGAAGGCGGCTAACAAGCAAAAACTAACAAACCTGGGCAAACTGTGCAAGGAAGCTTGTCTGAAGCATGAAAGAACTGCACGTTTACGTTGCATCGATATCACGCTGCGATACACGCCTTTCTGCTGCTGCTGGGGGTGGTCAATCTGTAGCGCAACACAAATTTAACTTAACTAAAATTCCTACTTTACCAACCGAAAAAGTATTATCTCAAATTAGAAGCGAATAAGATCAGAGTCAACACAAGTTCAAAGAAAGTAAACGAGAAAATCTAAGCCTAACAAGTGATCTTTTCTACTTCACTACTTATTTCAATAATTTTTGTATGAAAGTTTTCGTTTACTATGGACCTTATACAAGACATTAATTATACAGTAGCAATTTTCAAAGACAGAAATGAAACAATAATCGGAACAAACACAAATCTTACATAATTCGAATTTAGATATTCATTTGTTAATTTGAAGTTTGAATCAGAGGTGAAAGTAGATCGGAAGGGTCTAGAACAGAGTTCAGGTAATTTTTGTGTCTCAAAATGGAAGCACGTGCTTAAGGCATATTCACGCTGCTGTGGCGTTAATAAACGAAAATATCCTACAGAGAATGAGGGTTTGTGTTTGCCTTAATCTAGGGGGCAACCCATTTAAACAGATGCAAATATTCGATTTTAAAAAAGTTTAATTTACATGTTCAAATTTTATTTTTTTGCTACGAGGGTTGCCTTTTATATTTCGAGATTAGAGAACAAAAACAAATATTTATCATCGAAAATGGCTTTATTGTTTTTCAAAATATTCTCCAAGAAGATCAATACACTTTTGCATGAGTGTGAACCAATTTTCGAAGCACTTTTTCCACTTCAATTGAAATATCTCCAAAACATGCGTTTCGAACGTTACAACCGCTTCTTCAGGTGTCGAAAAACGTTAACCTCGCAATTTATTTTTGATGTTCGGGAATAAAAAGAAGTCATTGGGTGCCAAATCAGGACTATACGGCGGATGACTCATCAAATCGACGGTTTAAGTGCTCAAAAAATCACTTGTTCGAGCCGATGTGTGAAAGCTCGCATTGTCCTGGTGGAGAATGATCTGTCTTCGGCGGTTGGTTTTCTTTTTTCTCCGAAGACTTGTAACAAACAAATGGTTGTGTACCATTCAGAATTGACCGTCCTACGTTGCACCAGTGATACGGTTGAGACACGTCCAGTTTTTCCGAAAAAACAGGCGACCATTTGCTTCGAAGTGCTTCGAGCACGAACGACTTTTGCTGGGTTTGGCTCGCCTTGGAAGACCCAGACAGTCGACTGCTGTTTACTTTCGAGCTCATACGCGTAGATCCACGATTCGTCATCCGTCATGATGTCATACACATGTTTTGAAGCACCGCGATCGAATTTTTTGAGCATTTCTTGCGACCAATTAACACGAGCTTGTTTTTGAGCGATTGTCAAATTATGTGGGATCCAACGTGAACAAATCTTTTTTACGGCCAAATGTTCATGCAATATTGAATGTATGCTGGTCCCACTAATGTCCAAGGATACCTCAATATCACGATAAGTCACATGACGATCTTGCAGTATCAGTTCACGCACCGCAGCAATGTTTTTCGGAACAACCACCGATTTTGGACGACCTTCACGAGATTCTTCGTTGAACCACAATTGAATTTGGTAAACCATCGATAAGCACTGGTCCTTTATGGTGCTTCATCGCCAAAAATCGAATTAAGTTCATCGATGCGCTGTTGTTGAGTTAATCCACCTCGAAATTTGTAAAAAATAATCGCACGAAAATGTTCACGATTTAATTCCATTCTTTGGCCGATATGAATTTTTCAAGTTACTGTAAACAACACAAATAACGCTCGTACGTCAAAACGTTCGGAGTACGTATACCGTCAAAAATGTCAAACTTTACGATAGAGACGTCAGTTGCCAGATGGCAGCACTAGGGTTGCCCAATCCCGAAATATAAAAGGCAACCCTCGTATAATTCGATAATGAAAGACAGTCGAAAAAACGTCCACTCTTAATGTTCGATTTGTTTTAGCCCCCTAAATCAAATTCCAAAAGCACCAGCGCCAATTTTGAGACACCCTATATTTGCTGTATTTTTTTCTAACATGAAATTTTTTTATTAGTGTTCCAGCAAGAATAATTTGCGGCTTCCACCCCTGGTTTGAAAATTACACATTTGTTTATTTAAAAATAAAAAAAAAACAGTGAATAATACACTTCTTACCATATGAAGACCAAAAAGTACTTTGCTCATAGCAACAATACGATCGACAGTCTCCTCCAGCTGACTTTTCCCATTGTTATCGGTATTTCCGACAACCGCACTTTTTTTGCTGCCAAGCTGGCTGTATAAATAATGCTGCCATGACATCTCATCCGCTGGATCGATTTTATCAGGCAAAGTCAACTGCGTTTTAGCAAAGTCACTAATTTCTTGCTCGGGTAATTTCTGAAAACATAAATGGAACTAGCTGATTTCTCAGTTCACCTGCAGTAAGTACCTTGAGGAAACGATCCTTGCAGTGCTGAACAAGTTCCTGCTCGCGCCCTGCGAACAGATTAAGGCCCACGGGCAACAACCGCTTGAGACAAGCCACCATGAGCGACGCCTGCACCTCTTTATCTTTGTCTCGTTTCTTGTCACGATGTTTCTTCTTTTTCTATAATTAAAGTAGTTTAGTTTGGCATAAAATAAAAACGCGACGATTACCAACCACTTTTCCGACGGCCGGTTGAGAACCGTCAGGTATTGCCGCTCGTCTGGTAGCAGTTGGCATAATCAGCACCATGTTGTCGATTTCGTTGGCAGCAATAAAGTTCTGTTCTTCACGCAAAAAGTACTGCGATTTCGACCAAATATTGAATATCTCCGCCACATGATTGTACAGATCCTCTGCCTCGATGACATTATGGCGCAACCAGTGATTACGTTGCTGGTCGACGTACTTGATCAGGAGTGGATAAAACGAGTATATGTCACGTACTAACAGTTGCCACTCTTCTTGAATTTGAGTTTCAATCTAAAAATATTAAATAGAGTGAGTCAAAAGACACCACTATGCTATGAGCTGAACTGAGGCTACTAGCGGGCTCGACAAGTTCCAGTATGATGGAACGAACATAAATATTGAAATCAGCTGCGAGTAACCAATAAATAAAAAGGCCAGCATTACAAACGATAAAACCCCTACAAGATTGGGAGATATTTTTCAGGATAAAATCAAAAGGCAGAGTATTTGAGTCTTGTGTTAAATCGGTTTTCGGCAGCAAACGGTCCAAGAGGATTCGGATTAAGTAAGTATTGAGATGGGAAACGTAGATGGAAGACTATGGTTGGAACAAAGAACAATGATGATTGACGAATGAAGAAGGGACGCCTAACTATAAAATTGCTCACTACAAACGTACCTGAGAGGTATCATCCGATGAACTCTTAATGAAACCCCGTAAACTTTCTTCCTTGTGGAACATGGCTTCTGTGCGCTTTTTAACGCGATCGGCTAGCGGCAGGAATGGATCTTTGAGAAGCTCTTCGCTACTGTTGATAATAATTTGCTGAGTATACGCTGCGATGCGAGTCATCCAAGGAGAACTTTCGTTACCGATATTCTTCTTAATGAGCTTCAAGACATTCTTCAGTAGCTGATTCATGTGCTCGGCAGTTACCATTGTAACGTGAGTACTGAAGACAACAACCGGTGTTTTATTGTTTGCTATGTTTACAAACATTTACAAAGTAAAAACATTAAAGCAAAATATACTTACCCTCCAGTTGGACTCACATTATCAGGGCCCTGGCCCCACCAAAATGGAAGATAGGAGCACAGCATGGGCATTATAACATCAATTACATGCGGGGCATCGGCATATGTCTTCTCACTTTCAACAAACTGGTCCACTTCGCTTAAAACAGTCTCCAAAGTTGGCATTGATGTCTCCATTCGTGCCATAATGTCTTAGAAAGAAAATAAAGAACTATTTATATAAGCCATAAGTAACTGTGGTCGCCTGACCTTCTACATTAAGTCATCTTTATCTGATGCAAATGTTTTGCCTTTTACGCAAGTAGTATATTGTATAAAAGCAAAACCTACACCTTACTACTAGTAAATCAACAAAAATAATATTATTATAAAATCTAAATAAACTACTCAAAAGTGAATAGGGATATTGTAATATAAAGCATATATGTTTGTATTTGGCGGCTAATGGTCGTCTATTATTGATAATTAGAGCAAGCGGCAATGTTGAATGTTAAAAACAAAAAACAATCGAATCCAGTTGCAATTGTTTAACCGTATTATTCTCAAGTCGAGTGTTTGATTTAATAAACTTTCCTGTCTTCTTGAGACCTTTTCGTTCATTGTTTTTTATTCGTGTGTTACATTTGCGTTCTTAATAATAAACAACAATGCAGAGAAACCATTTAACAATAGAACAAAGAAATTTAGCCGTTGTTATGCACCAAAGAGATCGCCAGGTCGACATTTCTGATATATTAGCAACCGCACAGAGCGTAATTTCACGTGCCCTTGCGCGCCTTAGAGAAAGTAGTACGACTGCAAGAAGGCCTGGAAGTGAATCTTTTCGCATCACAACACCTCATGGGGATCGACTTCTGGTAATTAATGCAAGAATGTGCCCCTTTTCAACTGCTCGACATCTACAGCAAGTGCTCTAGAATGCTACAGAAAATCGAGTCTCCGACCAAACTGTGAGAAATCCATTGTTTGAAGAAGAATTTACTTCATACCGTGTAACGTGCGATTTCTTGCGCCTGCTTGATTGGTATTTAAATTTTCAATACAGCATTTTGAATTGCATATTTAAGCTTTTGACTAATTCAGAATTGACCTTGTGGAAGTTTCGTGTCATCTACTCTTGTATTTCCGGTTCAGGAAATGGTGAATTTTGGGTTTTCCGTTTGACATATAACTGTACGAGTTCTCAAAGAAGGTGCGCGTGTTTTGAGTTAATTTGGAAGTCGTTTAAGACTTGGGAAGTTGTCCGATTTGAATTTTTAAGACACATTTGGGAAGTTCTTAGGCATCGATAGTGTGATGTGAGTTCCCGGGGAGTTGATCCCAATCTGTGTGCAAATCTTTTGGGAGAGTTCTTTTGCCAGTTAACATCTTTTGGTGAACATAGAAAATCCAATTTCTCTTGTTTCACTTCTAAGACTATTGAAATTATTTAGGCGAATAGGCTGGGGTTAGAATTAACAAAAATTACCAGTCAACTGTGAAAAATCAAAGAGATCCTGTGGGTTCGAGACAAGTGGACTTATTTGCCGTGCAGCGAACGCAGACAACAGGTGTGGATCGAGATAGCTAGATCGCAGGTGTGTCAGTTCCTTTCATATTCAATTTTTACATATAATTTCGAGGATACGAGGGGTTCCGGAAAATTATAGTTTAATAATAAGGAATCGTAGTAAATCTTGTAATTATATACATAAATTAATTACAAGACTAAGTAGGTACACTTTAATTAGTGGGAGTTTAAATTCAATTAATTTTGCATGTTGTTAATATTGGTGATATTTTACCGAAATTCTGTTAATAATTGTTAAATGGTGGTCAACAGTATTATTAATTTTCTTTTATTGATTAAAATTCAAATAGCAAGGGGAAATAGTGCGGAAGTTTTAAATCTTGATTCAGAGTGCGCCTATACTAATACCATTATATTGGTATTTTTACATCTGGGTATTTGGTTCGCGAGGCCTCGAGAAACTTAAAAATACTTAGCGGGTTTGGTCGCGAATATCATTATGATTGGAAGCGGAATAAATGCTTCGTAGTCTGGTAATAATTTCGCATTATTGCGTTCCCTACATATTCAAGAATTTTGTTTTAATAATTTATTTAACGGAAGGTACTGTTAGCCATGATTGGTTAATTCCTGTTACATCTTTCTATATCTTTATTGAATACCTACTTTAATTTCATGTGGCGATGTGTCAAAAAGGTTTGTTTGCGTGATGCTTTATATAAATTGAAATTTTGTAATTTATTGTCTCTTGGTTTAAAATAATTTACTTTGGTGATAAATTGAGCAATTACCGAAGCAAGGTAGGTCAGAACTCTAGGAATGTTCCTGTTTACCTCGTGTTATTTTCAAGGACGAAGGATATTTTAAACAGGTGGCGCCTAGGCTTATCAAACCCCCCCCCCTTCTTCGACTGTAGCTGGTCGACCCTTGTCCTTGATACCTGGACCTTGCATCGTAAATGGTAGTTTCGGTTGTATTGCTTCTATTTAGTATAACAGACTTTGTCGCAGTCTATTCAACTAGGCGTTACAACCGCCCCGTGAGATGTCCTGCGAGAATTATGGCTCAACGAAGACACCGGGTGGAATGGTCAAGATATAGGCTTCAAGAAGCGACACCGTGGGATGATGATGATACTGTTTTCGAACGAGTCCAGATATTGTCTCAGCGATCATAGCCGGCGTCAAAGACCATATCGTACTGTCGTTGTCTGTGGTGGTGGTGGTCTTACGGTATGGGTTGGAATTTCTTTAGGGTGGCGTACTGACCTACATATCTTTAATGGTACACTCACGGGCCAACGTTATGCCCAAGAGGCCATTATAGACCATGTTCTGAACCGTCGCAATGCTGTTGGGCGGGAATATTTTGTTTTTCTTGGCGACAACACAAGGCCGTGTCGTGCTCGGGTTGTTTTAGAGATGCTTCGAGATGAGGAAATAAACCATCTTGCTCTTCCTACGCTACCTCCAGACCTCAGCCGCATCGATGATGCATGGAACCTTCTGCAGAGACAGTTGGATCATCATAATCCAAGGCCTACTACTGTGCAACAACTGGGGGTTGTATTGTCGGTACTGTGGCATCAAATTCCACAAGTAGAGTCGTCTCGGTTACGAAAGTACATGGGTGGAGCATAGATGTTGCGCGAAAAAGACCATTCATCAACACAAACTTATGTTATCCAACTAGTAACAGAAACTGTTACAACTTCAATTCACCGACGCTACTGTCCACCACATTTGTATTGAATAATGAGGCTTAATGACACAAACAAAACCAAAAATCGTTTCGCGCGCATCTTGACGACATGTACTTTCGTACCCGAGACGACTTTACATATTGATAATTGCATTGAGCGTACGCCAGTAAGGTGCAGAGCAGTTATTACTGCCAGAGCAGGTGCCACGCGGTATTAGAATTTAATAAATTTAAGTTAAGTGAAAGGAGACATTAACGAGTTTCTAAATTATAATATTGTTAAATTTCTTCTTTAAACGTACCTTTGTTGTAATTTTCATGTTCATTACTAAGAAGGCGTTACATTTTGTTGTTTTGGTAGTTTTTTTATTATAAATGCAATTGTTGTTGCTTTTAAGTGCCTTACACTGCAATATCCCTATTCATTTTTAAGCAGTATAGATTTTCTAGATCGCACAGGCACCAGTTTAAGCTGTGTTACCGTATGCGTTTTGTTATTATATAATATATATATATATATATATAATTTCAGGTTTGTAATATGCATTACAATACATATAAGTGTATTACAATTCAGCGAGATGCCGTCTGCCTTGGTCTTCTTCCAGGTTCCTCTCATCCATAGCTCTCCGAATACCCTCATTCCACGATCGGCGTGGTCTTCCTCGTTTATTCTTTCCCGGTGGCGCCCATCTAAAGATCTTCAAAGGCCACCTATTCTCGTCCATCTTCATTATGTGTCCGAACCATTTCAACGCTCGTCGTTCAATTCTATCCACAACTGATTCTGGTGCCTGCATCCTATGTCTTATTTCCTCATTTGTCACCCTGTGCCGTCTCGATACCTTCGCATTCCTTCGAAGATAGTCCATTTGAACTGCATTTAGTCTACGCTTCATTTCCGCTGTTAACGCCCAAACCTCACTGCCATAACATAGCACTGACTCTACCATTGTTTCTCCTATTCGTTTTTTGTTTTTCGAAATATTATTGTCTCACCAGAGGGAGTTCAAACATCCTATTATTTTCCTACTCTGCAGTATTCTAGTTTTGATTTCTTTTTCTCCCAGACCTTTACCATTAGTCGTAGTTCCAAGGTATTTAACCTTTTCTACTTGCCTTACTGTTACATTATCGTTTATTAAGACTTCATATTGGCCTTCAGAGTTAACCACTAAATGTTCCGTTTTCTTTAAACTTACACTTAAGCCCCATTCCTTACAATATTGATATAGTTTTTTAATCATATATTCTAAGTCGAAAGCATCTTGCCCTATAACCACTTGGTCGTCTGCAAAATGTAACGAGAATAGGTTCTGGCAGTTAACTGGTACCCCCATACCTCCAACTTTATCTTTCCATTTTCTGAGGACTATTTTAATGTATATATTAAATAATAGGGGAGACAAACTACATCCTTGTCTGAGGCCTTCAGTCGTTTTAATTGAATTAGACAGTTTTTCTCCTGCTTTGACGTACGCAAGGTTATTTTTATAAAGTTCTTTTATAAGATTGTCCATTCAGTACTAATTCCTATCTCTTCTACAGCTTCCCATAATTTCTTCCGTGGGACAGAGTCATGTGCCTTTTCCGGGTCTATAAAGGCTAGATGTATTTCTTCCCCCTTGGCACTCATTTTTTCTAATAGTTGTTGGAGTACGAAAAGATTGTCTGTACACGAACAACCGGGGGTAAAACCACTTTGGTCTTCCGAAATGTTTTGTCCAGCTTCTTCCCTTAATTTGTTTTGGATGCACTTGCCATTATTATTACATTATTAGTATTATATAATAAAACAGATTATCACAAATGGTGTATGTTTTATTACAATTGGACATACTATATATTTTTCTAGACTCGTATATTTGCCAAGTGGTATTATGTATAGGATAGCCTCAGATGCCGAATTCGCCCGATTGCCGAAATAAATGCTCAAGAACTGTGCAAAAAATAAAGAGCATATGCCGCAGTAAGGTGTAATATTTCCTCAAATGTGTATAAGATATTATACAATCAGGGAATTGAGCTATACATTACTGATCAAAGGAAGATTTTCGGGATCCGAACATTTCTATTTGCACAGACTGCAAATTTCGTAAATTGAGACTAAAATCTATTCAAGATAAGCATGACGCTGTAGTAAACAAACCATCCGACAGAGAGTCTGATGCACTCGCTTAAATATTTTACGTAGCTTGCCGCGCGTAAATAGAAATAGGTAGTGCAAGCCCTTTGATGCAAATATAGCTGTAAACGTTATGTACGAGTCTTGTGAACAAGCATCACAGTATTAGTAAATCACTCAACTTTTACTTGCAACCGACCAATCACGCGCTTTCTCGTTACCACGTGAGTTTCGATTAGTACGTGGGTTTGTTTACTACAGTGTCATGCTCAGCTCGAATAGATTTTTAGTAAAACGCGGTTTGATCAAATGGCGAAACACTAAAGTGCCATTTGCAACCGGTTTGCTCTTAAAGCCTATTTAGTCATAGTGTCGCGTCCTTTATCAGGGTATTTCGATGTAAAAGTGACCAGTCTCAGATCGTGAATCTTCGGTCGAAGATCATACGTTCCAGGTGGGGGATGGAAGGTAGCAGACACAGGTCGCAATTCACAGATTGCAGTAAGTGGATCGCAGATCATAGGTTGCAGGATGGGGATCGCAAGTCGCAGATCGCAGGTGAGGGCCCCTGGATGAGGAGCTTAGCCTGTCGCATCTTTGATTAGGGCACCTAGCTTGAAACAAATTGGTCTAGCTCTTGATTACGCTCTTAGCGCTAGATATGGGCAATCAGACAGCCGACTCCGGGCCTAAAAAAGACTGAAGGGAGACTTTACAGGCCAGGGAGAAAACTTCCTCTTTGTTTTCAATGTTGCCGTGTCCGGGAACCTACAGTAGCTTCACCCAATCTAATGAACCAAGTCTGTTTGGGGCACCTCAGCAAGTGCCTGTACCAACTTCGAGTTGGTTTCGACAGAATCAACAGCTTTTTAAGCCGCTTGACTGTCAGAGCATACGCAATTGCGTTTATTGGTCGCAGGACGCAGATCGCAGAGTAATTTTATTTGTACAATTCCCGAATTGCCAATTTATACAGTGTGCAATTCTCGATCTGTGCAAATAAATTTTAGGCGCTAATGTAAGGATCTGCACAAGAGGTTTATAATCGGCCTTAAGATTTGGGCCGCACTCTTAACAGATAGTTTCGTGTTTCCTATTACAAAACACCTACCTTGTGCTTCCAATGAGTGATCAGCAATACGATTCAGAAGCGAAAAGGGATTGTGTTTATTCAGATGGGGCTCCAAGAAAGCCACCGGGAATGTAGAACTGAATGCTCCCAAGCAGGACCCTACAAAATGTTTAAAAACTCAATTACAAATTTGTGCATTAAGATAATCACTTTACCCAGTGCAGGCTTGTAGCGTTCTATTTCTGATTTCAAGTACTTTCGATCGTGAGTCAAGGTTGTATCTGTACCCAGAGCGTATAGAGATGACAAAATTTTGTAGGAAGCCACTTGAACTTCATCCACTGCAAAAACCAAACATACATAAACTTAAAAGTTAAACAAACAATATAAATTACGTACACAATAAATCGCTTCCGTATTCACAGTTGGCCAGATGATCAAACATAGCCGTTAATACCGGCATAATAACAGCGTTGACGTAAAACAAAGAAGAGGAAGTCTTTAAATGCGTTCCCCGCAAGTGGCTATACTTGCCCTGAAACCAAAAACCCAACGTATTCTCTGAAATGTAGCTAAACGTCATCAGTCTTACCTCTTGCAAATTCATAATGGTGTGGCCCAAATCATCGGCGGTATTATTAAAGAATGTGAGCATGGAAGTTCGAATAAATTCTGGGCAGTTCTTGACGAGCGACTTGGCATCTATCCCCTTGACAAGCACTTGCAGGCAACGTACGGTTATTCTAACGTCCGCCCCGAACGCTGACAAACGACCTCGTAACAAACTTGCCAGCTTACAGAAGAGCGCAGCCACCATTTCCTTCTCTTTCAGGCTAGCTGCGCTCACGTTATTGGTGGCCGTAGCAACAGCTATGAAGTAGTTCCGGTGGGTGGAAAAATATTTCTCCATCAAAGGAAGCACTACCTGAAAATTTTTGCTTAGACAAACATACCGAATGGTATGAAAAACCATTTCGCACCTTGGAGAAGAACACAATGTCGCGACTAGAGGTTTTAAAAGTGGTTCTTCTGCTGAATATAGCCGACGGTTTTAAAATTTTCATGTTAATTGTTGCACGATCTGCGTATTGAATGAGTTTCTCTAGGAGGCTGTACGCGAAACGCAGTTCAACTGATGGTCCAACTGTAGTAGTCTCGCTTTCTGTTGGAACATCGCGTGACGGCCTGTAATCAACACAGAGTGTCCACTTGCGGGAGTACAAAACAAAAAAAAAGACACTTACTTGTGCAGTTTGTACCCTTGATACTGTAAATACTTTAGGAATTCTTGCGATCTCTCGCGATCTTTACGTTTTTCCTTGTCGGTAAGCAAATCGTAAGGCACCAGCTGTGGATGAATGCCACCTCCACATGTATTCAGCTCTTCCTTTTTTTTCTTGGCCCAAATATCATGAGCGTTTTCGGCGATTCTTTCGGCCATATTCTGCATTTCCCTCGACAGAGTGAGATTGGTCATATCCACTGGATGAGGGTTGTAATTAAATGGCGAGTTGGACTCTCCCTGTTTCGAATTTCTCCTTATAGAACTCTTATTGGACGGAACATCGGAATCTGAGTGCTCTACGGACCACCCAATGGCTAGCAATGCCTTCAGGGACTCCCGTACGGGCTCCTTATATCTTTCTTTTTCGTAATCATTGAGCATACCGTACGGTTTCAGTCTCGGATGACATTTATTAGCATCTGACCACGATTCCCCATACTGCCAGCCATTTTCGAATTTACGAGAAGCCCAGGCATCGTGGTAATGTTCTGAGAATTTCTGCACTATCTGATTTAGATCATTATTTAATTGGACGGACGTTGTGATTATTGGCTGAGGATTGTAGGGGCCGTCAGGGCCTGGAAACATTAAAAGGTAACAGTTACAGCACTGACAAGAAGAAGAAAACCTTCAGAACTTACCGGTAGCGGCACTTTTGTTTGCATACCATTCATCATCGTAATTCTTCGACAAGGAATAATCCGGAGGTAAGGCACAACCAATAGCTGTTAGGCACGGTAGGGCTCTACCAAACAATTCGGGCTCATAATCCATCTTACTGAGTGAATCAAAAATGTTTGAGAAGAGCATCATTGTCAGGCGCTTTTCTTCATCAGAAGAAGCCCCGTATAGGCCTTGCCCTGTGGTTGAACCGTAATACTTGGCGCATCGATCGTAGTGCATCGTCAACAATCTCAAAGCGACGGTGGTGTACTCGGACAAATTTGACACATCAATGGTAAGTTTACGTAGCAATTTCAGCAACATGGACGGTTGCATCTGACTGGTGAGGGCTACCAAGAAGTCCGATACGGCTTCTCGCTGGCCTTTGGTAAGCATGCGGTTCTTGGAAAGGCGGTAAACTGTGTGCAGGGTTGCGTCCAGTAAGGATGCATAATTTTCAGCCTCCGAATAGAACATGCTGTGTTTAATGAGAAGAGGCAGAACAGAGTTGCCTATGTACCGGTTCATGCTGAGGGCCATATCCGATTCACTTCCGTCATTCTGTTTGCCAAAAATAAATAATATACTAGATGATCAATAAGAGCGTGTGGACCATCGGGCATCGCCCAATGGTTTACTGTGCCAAAGGCGTTAAGTTTGATATACATTATATATGGATATGTACAAAAATGAATATAAATAATTCAATTTGGAAAAATCCACATCAATCATGACTCATCACGGAGTTAAACTTCCCAAAGGGCTCCCCGGTAACGGAGTCTGCGGGAGTTGGCATTTATCTGGAGAACCAGGAAGTAAAAGAAAGTTTCGCGCTCTAAAAGTGCACCACGGTTTTTCAGGCGGAAGTTTATATCATCCTGACGAGGTCAGTCCTCGTCCAGGAATATGGAGACGTTCTAGAACAGCTCGCAAGGTTGAAGAATGTAGAGCTGGTTTAGGTATCAGGGCACTGCGGGGCCCCTCGCAACGAGAAGGCAGACGAACTTGCCAATCTGGACGCCGGGGATACCTGCTTTAGACCGGAACCCTTTCTAGGAACTTGAAGGCAGCAGGCCACGTCATCCCTAACTGTATGGGCATACGTAAAACTGAAGGATCAGTGGATGCAGACAGGCAAAACTTTTTATAGCCGGGCCAGAGAAACAAAAGTCGGTCAGTTTGGCTATTGGGGAAAAGCTGGAAAAACCTATTAGACGTCGAGGAAGATTCAACCCGTCAGGCATGAGGAAACCTATCTCCAATTCTAGGAGAATGTGAAGTATCCAAGCAACTGACGCACCACGTCGTCGGTGCAGGGACGCTTCAAAACACAGAGTTGAACTTCCTTGCTGGAACAGACATCCTGGATTCATCAGGAAGCCAAGAAGGTTTGGTAGAGGAGACAGAGAGGATGGGGAAGAGGATAGAGAGGGGAGTAGTGATGATTCGAGGGTAATCAGAGGTTAGTAAAAAGGCCAAATAAAGGCCTACTTGCCGGACATCTCAGGCCGCCCCCCCCTCATCTACTGCTGCTGCTGCTACTACTACATAGCTCTAAACCAAAAGTGGTTCTGGACTTTTTAGCTACATTTTGCACCTAGATTCACCCCTTGAAATTTTGTGGTCGACGTCCCTATCACTCCGTATATTGACCGGAATGTAATGGAATTATTCTCATGGCATGTGGTATATGGGAACGTTAGTGTAATGACGTATATATTTTATATATACACTGACGAGGATATACATATAAACTGCAATATAAGGTCTATTTTCACGGGAGGCAGTTCAAGGTATACAAAAATACCTAAGCTTGATACCATATACATACCCTGTCTAGCATTGTAGCAGACCGTAAATCCGGCAAAAATGCTTCCTCCAAAAGCTTAAAGAACAACTCTTGCGTTTCAATACCATACACACGTTCCAGGAAGAGCACAACCGATTGTTTGTGTGCTGGAAGCAACCCAGAGGGCATATCCGACTTCGGTCGTTCCTCGCCGGCAGCAGGATTTTGTAGCGTGAACCTCAAACTCAACACGCCTCGCAGGTCTTCTAAAGGCACCAAGGAACGTAAAATAGCTCTCGCCCTAAGGGATTCGTTTTTACCCTGAGAGAATCAAATTATTTTTATAAGGGGAATTACAGAAAATTTACAAATTCCCTACCTGAGCAATAACAGTGGCGTCTGGGGCACAACGTCCCAAAAGATCTACAAGGGTGCAGTAAAAATTAAGTATGGCGGCTCCTGTGTCAATGTAATCCTCGTCCTCCTCGCTTTCGGGCAGTGGATGGGGCAGCTGGGTGACATTCACTGTGCCTTCAGCTTCCTCCAGCAGCTTACGGCGATCAGATATACGTTCAGACATCTGCAATAGCAATCAATGAATGAAGTGCCACCCAGATAGTTACATGAAAACCCCCACCTTATTTGCATCGTTAATAGCCTGCAAGAGGCCTTCCCCTTCGCCACGCAAAGCCGGTCCTAAGCACTCAGGTCGACGAATTAGTAAACGTATAACAAGATTGGCATTTTCTTCAACGCTTTCGCCGTTTACCTGAATAAGGTTCATATGTAAATAAATAACGCAGACGTATTAAAAAACACAACTTACCCACACACAAAACCTTAAGAAATCTAGGTAACGCTCTCCTTCAACCGGATCCCAACCCAGGTCGGGATAACCCTTTTCCACCAATTCTGAATTGGATTGCAGACCGCAGCGGGACAAATATATTGCAATCTTTTCCAAATAGTGCTCTCTATAATAGAAACATAGATCTGTTTGGATAAAGTAAAAGATGCAAATAGGAAATTAAAAATAAAAACCAAAACAAATTTTTCACTGACTAGCATAAGAATTAATACTTTTTCCGGAAAAGCGGCAACTGCACAATACGGGCTAATAAATACGAAAAATATCAGGTTCGACACCGACAATTATTATTGCATTATTATATCCACGACTTATGGATCACGCTAAAGTACCATATGCTGTAGATTTAATTGATAAGCGAGCATTCCCTGAAATACAATCAGATAGAATCTGTGATGCCTTCGGCTTCCGGAAACCTTTCAGGGATAGTATTTGAAAGGGACGGAAAGAAGAAAAAGCAAGAGCTGAAATCCGCAAGGGAGATATCTGTGGGGCCGGAAGACTACAATAAAGTAGCCAACTAGCTATAAACGCCGGGCGGTGAAGACATATCCCAACTCAAGGAAAAGTCGAGACCTGCACTCCAGCATGGTCGTACCAAGACTGCTGGGTACCACCTTCTATGCTTGGTGGTGTATGATCTAAGAATGCATCCTTCTCGTGGTGGCTCTGTTATAACTGAACCTGGCGAATCTAGACTAGGAGGTCGATAAATATCCCCCAAGCCAAGTGGAAGTGATCGTGCTGACAGCTGGATGATACTGGGGTTAATAGTGCTTTTAACGATACTCTTGGGTTATCAGGCGACCTCCCAATGTAGTTAGCCTTACCCTCGCAACAGGCTCTGCGGGGTCGTGCCGTATACTTCCAGATTACTCGGGAGTAAGATTAATGCGAGTCGTAAGATAATAAACCAAAAACCTACGGATGTCTCCCTAACAGGAGCCTCCTCCAATTAAACAGGCGTAATTTTCTCTTCGAGGAGTATCCCACTCCTAAGGATGGAGTGCTCCGATTCTGGAACCTCCCACCCTTTCTTACCCGAGGAGATCTCTTAATCTGGGGCCGCATCCAGCCAATCCACTTTAACAAGAACCGCTACTGAAGGCGCCTTTAAGAAGAACAAACCGATGCGGCGCAGTCCGTAAGAGGGCAAAGAAGCAATACCTGCAGGTCCAGGGTAGCATTGCCCCGGAGGTCGCATCAGCAAGGGGAACACCTCCTGAGACAGGCTCTAACCGGATCTGTCAGGACACATATGCCCTTCCTAGCCTTGCACAACCCAAAAAGCCAAACCGGAAGATCGGCTTACCTACAGCCAAGTAGCCAGCAGTGGCACAACGATGGCAGTAACAGCGGATGCGTCTTTTGCAGACACGTTACAAGAAACCACATATGCCAGGTTGGATGAGCTCCCACCAGAGTAATCCCTCGCCGAGTTCGAGGGTTACCGCACCACGGAACTTGGAGTGATCCAACGGCAACGACAAAACTCATGCAGTGGCTTTGTACTGCATCACTGAGATTGCAACGCTCGAGGTAATTAACCTCCAACTGCTGGGCGGAATAGTCCTACCGAGATTGAGGAAGATGGTGGCCACTGTACCAGGGGAGAGCGTGGCATAGGACACCATACTTAAGCGCCTGAAGAGACACAACCCAGACCTTACGACTGAGCTTGAAAGATCCGTGATGCCCTGACAATGGAAGATAAACGCCTTAGACTGATCCTGAACATTGGCGAGGCCTCTGCAGTAAAGTTGGAGAGCCTGGGCTACGAAAGTCAAGCAGATATGATTAAGATAGCTTTTTATGACCCTAAACGTATCCATGGGATGTAAAACGCTCAAACTGCGGAGACCGCCGAGGAGGTACCACCCTCGGTACCAATAACGGCCACGGAGGAAGCGACATGCGACACTAAGAGTTAAAAAAGCACACACACACAAATGAATATACTCCAAATTAATCTGCAACACTGTGCTGCTTCGTCTGCTATTGTAAGTAAACAGGTGGCCATGGGGCAGACAAAGATTGCCTTGATTGAAGAGCGCTACGGTTCTATCCACGGCTTAAACAGGAATAGCGGTGTAGTTTATTACTGCTACACCGAGGCTACTCCCAGGACATGCATCTAGGTATCTAACATGGTAAAATGCTAAATTAATGCAAGATTTCTGTTTCAGAGACATTTTGGCAATCAAAATCTGTCTCAGATAGGGGGCGAACAGAATAGGCATTATAGTGCGGGAGCACGTCAGGGCGCTACCGCTAGCGGCAAAATCTATCTGCTTCTTGCTGCGGGAAGTAATCGCATACCACTAAAATATTCCTTCAAGAATTACTACGAAACAGTCATACCCAACCAGGACGATTGGAACCACTCCGAGGGTCTCCTCAGACCGGCTGATCTACTCTGGTACACAGACGGATCAAAGTCTGAAGAAAGTTCAGGGGCAGGCATCTACGGTGGTAAAGCCAGGGCAAAATTTTCTATTTCCCTCGGTAAATCCACCACCATATTCCAAGCAGAGACCTTCGCCATCCTTGCTTGTGCCCGGGAAAACCTTCGACGAGGCTATTCCAATAAACATATACTCTGATAGCCAAGAGACTATAATGGCCCTTCGCTCTACCAAAACGTACTCTACATTGGTATACGCATGCAGGCTGGCCCTAGGCACACTCGACTCGCAGAACTGTGTCCAGGTACTGTGGGCATACCACAACATAGAGGGAAACAAGAAGGCAGACTCCATGGCCAGAGAAGGCTCCCAGAAGACACTTATTGGTCTCGGAATTCCCTACACCCACGCTAAATTGGAGATCGAGAAATGGTCTCGGTCCCAGTTTAATAGCAATTGGACCTCAGAACCAGGGATGAGACGGGCGAAGCTACATATTCAAGGACCCTCGCCAACTCGCGCCAAGCAGCTCCTCAGCTTTAGCAGGAAGCAAGACATGTGGTCGGCCTCTTAACCAGTCATGGCCCTTTCAGCAAACACCTGCACATCGTGGGGCTAGTAGATATCCCCACATACAGGTTCTGTAGAAGACATCCTTACCAATTGTCCAAGGCTGTAAGTCCGGTTTACTGAAACCTAAGGACATAAGAAGTGAGCCCATCAGCAAGTTGCTTGCCTTCAGATTGGCAACAGGTTTGGATGAAGATCATCCCTAAACGCGGCGGTTACATAATGGGCCTTACTGCCTGAGAAATGAATGAAGGAATAAATGAATAGAGACAGCGAGAGCAAAGATATTTGAAGCTAGCAAGGGAAGGCATGATCCTTCACTACTGATTGTCAAGCTGAAAACACAGCCATAACATCACGTGCGCAGACGATGATAAATGGAAGTTACCAACATAAAACCTTAACAAAACATACCTTAAAGCAAGTGCCAGTTCTGTATTCTCCATGAGAGATGAATAAGCCACATCCAAAGGCGTAGAACCGCGCAAACTTGGCCTCGACAGCAAAATGTTGCTGTTATCCAATAGGAAATCCAAATGTTCGAACATGGCCTTCTGGTTTTGTCTGCTAGTACGACAGAAATAACACAAGAAACGACAACACGCCACCACCATTTCGTGTGAAGTATCCTAAATACAAACGTAAATTAAAAAAAAATAAAAGAGCTGGAAAATCAACGAACCTTTCCCTTCGACACGACTTCACCTTCAACACCCTGCGGAGTACTTGAATCAGACTGAGCTTGAGATCTGCGCCCCAAAGTGTTGATCATAACAGCCATGACGTTCTCGTGAATTCTCAAGATACGAATCAAATCAGGATGTTGGAAGAACGTGTGGTTATTAACCAATTTCCTGAAAAAAAAAAAAAATTAGTACGCCCACAGTATTTTCCAAAAATCGTACCATAAACGTTCCCTCATGAGTTCTTCCTCCTCTTGGGACATCTGCACAGGTAGAAGTGCTCTAATTTGGCTAAGCCCCACCCACATTTCGGCCACATCATCTTTCGTTTTCGCATTTATAATGTAGGTCTTCTCCAGAGCCCTTATTACAGCACCTATGGAATCATATTGGCGAACGAGCAAACTAAACATCTCCCTGACAAGCTTGGGCATTTCGATTTGTGCCTCCTCAGCCCAATTGACGATGGTTGCAATGAGAACTTTCCTGAAATTAGCTTCAGGTATTAGCTTTTCAGGTTCGGGCTCCACTTTCGGCTCTTCTTCCAATTCCTTGACGGCATTTATGAAGTTGTAAAGTTTAGTAAAGGTTCCTGGTTTTGAGCCATCGTCCATCTAAAAGGAAGATTTAATATTAACAGCGCTCAAACATACTTCAGCTTGCTCTAATAACTAATTTTTAAAATAATTTTTCGACGGTGTGTGTATCAGAGAATGATAATCCTGATGTTATCAAGTTCGCTGAACGAGATAAAATATTGAAATTTTCTTAATACGTTGAGAACTGAATAATTGGAAAAAAATATAAGTAGTTAATTCAAGTAAGATTATTTTTGTTGGATTTCGTCCCATCCATCCAACAATAGAAACAAAGAAGCTTCAGCTCCAAACAACAAACAAAACTAGCACACCACTATTAAAACTCTAAGTGCCTGAAATCTTCTGTACCGTACACAGAATAAGTCGCCGAATGTAGTCCTAACTCTTCAATAGTTGCTGGTGCCGCAGAACGGCCTAAATTTTCGATCTAGCTCATCCTGAAGGTGTTCAATCGGATTCAAGTCGGGGCTCACAGTATGAATGTTCCTTGAGTCTGTTTCTAGTTAGGGCGGCTGTGTACAGTCGTGCGTTCTTCTGTTTAAAGAAAATTCCAGGTCCCATATCTATGGCTGCAGGTACCACATAGTCTAGCAGAATCTCTTCTACACACCTCGTAGCATTTAGTCTTCCTGGCGCTGTTAGGAGGTCAGTTCTGTAGTGTAGTCTTACGAGGGTTGCCTTTTATATGTCGGGATTGGGCAACCCTAGTGCTGACATCTGGCAACTGACGTCTCTATCGTAAAGTTTGACATTTTTGACGGTATACGTACTCAGAACGGTTTAACGCACGAGCGCTATTTGTGTTGTTTACAGTAAGTTGAAAAAAGAACATTTTCGTGCGATTATTTTTTACAACTTTCGACGTGGATTAACTCAACAACAGCGCATCGATGAACTTAATTCGATTTTTGGGATGAAGTACCATCAAGGACCAGTGTTTATCGATGGTTTACCGAATTCAATCGTGACCGTAGTTCGCTCAACGACGAATTTCGTGAAGGTCGTCCAAAATCGGCTGATGTTCCAAAAAACATTGATGCGGTGCGTGAACTGATACTGCAAGATCGTCATCGTCATGTGACTTATCGTGAGATTGAGGTGTCCTTGGACATTAGCGGGACTAGCATACATTCAATATTGCATGAACGCGTGGTATCCCACATAATTTGACAATCGCTCAAAAACTAGCTCGTGCCAATTGGTCGCAAGAAATGTTCAAATAATTCGATCGGGGTGCTTCAAAACATGTGTATGACACCGTGACAGGTGACGAATTGTGAATCTACGCGTATGAGCCCGAAAGTAAACAGCAGTCTACTTTATGGGTCTTCCAAGGCGAGCCAAAGCCAACAAAAGTCGTTCGTGCTCGAAGCACTTCGAAGCAAATGGTGGCCTGATTTTTCGGAAAACCTGGACATGTCTCAACCGTACCATTGGTGCAACGTAGAACGGTCAATTCTGAATGGTACACAACCGTTTGTTTGCCACAAGCATTCGGAGAAATAAGGAAAACCGAAGACGGATCATTCTCCACCACGACAATGCGAGCTCTCACACATCGGCTCGAACAAGTGACTTTTTGAGCACTCTAAACGTCGATTTGATGAGTCATCCGCCGTATAGTCCTGATTTGGCACCCATGACTTCTTTTTATTCTCGAACATCAGAAATAAATTGCGAGATCAACGTTTTTCGACACCGGAAGAAGCGGTTGATGCATGTTTTGGAGATACCTCAATCGGAGTGGAAAATGTGCTTCGAAAATTGGTTCACACGGATGCAAAACTGTATTGATCTTCATGGAGAATATTTTGAAAAACAATACAGCCATTTTCGATGATACATATTTGTTTTTGTTCTCCAATCCTGAAATATAAAAGGCAACCCTCGTACACCTGCTTAGACCATGTCGGATCCACCTCCGAACTTGCCGGTCCTTTAACTATCCCTTAGACATAACGCTCCCCACTCTAACTCGACCATTTCAATGACTAAGACGAAACCTTGACTCATGAGGAAAGAGAACCAACGACCTTTTGTACATATCCCAGTTAATATAAACGAAAGCGGACATCTTCCCGAGTTAAAAGCGATTTTTAGGGTAGCATGTAGAACGTCAAAAAAATTTCCCGCAATCTACACCTCGTGATTTGACTTGAAATTTGGATACCAGCTGGAGGCCGTTTTTGATGTCTCTTGCTGCAACAGTGCGCCTACCTAGAGCACAATGACGATAAAATGGACTTTGGAAGGTTATTTTGCGTTTTCGGCCATAATCAGGTCTTCCATGTAGATTTCCATTCTCCTGGTACCTAAATCCCCAGTCTACTACTATTTATCTGAATAATACAAATGCTTTAAATAGTGGTCCGCTAATTGTTTTGAGCTGGGTATTACACGTAACAATAATATTGAACAACCATTTAACAATAATTTACTTACCCCTTGATCTAGAATTTGTAGTGCATTTAGAGACACCTGCGACATGAGCTTTTCGTGAAAATCATTGAGCCTTTCGCACAAGTCGTCCCCTATCGGACAGTTTTCTCTTTCCTCCTCCTCCAAATTTTTGAATCCTGAAAAACGTTCTTTTAGATTTCGGCAAATCTTTATTACTGCTAAACTTACCCAAAATTGCCTTCATTTGTTCCCTTGGCGGACACCTAAATTCTCTGGTTTTCCTAGCAGCCACAACAGAAGGTAAATCCGATTGTTTAATCTCAACGTATCGTCGCAGCTGATCGATTTGCAAGTCCCCAACAAAGTCATGACTGAAAGCTATAATATTCTCAATCCTGTGGCGCAACTGCACATCACCGAGGTGCTGCAAAAGATAACACATTTGCAGCTTAGCACCTTCTGCCATCTTCATGTGAAGCAAACCCTTGCGGTGTTCATCTTTACCATCTGTAAACAATATCCAATTTGATTTTTAAATTGTGGGAAGCTTAAACTACGACCAATGTACCTTTCTGAAATGTCAGATCCCACGTTTCAGGATGAACCATAATCAGCAACTTTTCAACGTCTTCGTCCCTCAATAGACCAACAAGAAGCAACCGATCCACAAGTTTTAACAATGGCCTACAAGGCAAAAGCGTAAGGCCAACTGTTAGAATTAAACTAGACCAAGGCTTACAAAAACAAATTTTCGTTGGAGCCCCCAATGGGATCCCTGTTGTGGACCTGGTTGATCTGAACTGCTTCAGCTAAGGCCTGCATCACATAATCCCTTACAATGTCCAGCGGAAAATAGGGAGAGTAAAGGGTTTTAATGGCTTCAATTGTATCTCTAGAGGAAAAAATATAAACAAACGGATCTCGTGGCAAACTGCAAACATTTACCCAATATCGGACATTTTCATTTGGGGCCTAACCGACACCATACTGAGTTTCCGCAAACTGTGTCCCATATCTTCATCGTCATACAAGTCTTTCAAGTCCTGACCCAGCGGGATTACGTATTCATTTTTACATACCTCCCTGTAATACAAACAAATTGTTCTGGCAATATTTTCGAACTATTCGGTTTTCTGAAATGCTTTGTTTTGCTTTCCCTAAAATCCGGGGTCGTTTTTACCGCACTCAAGATACGGTCACTTTAGTCACAACCTTAAGTTGAATAGTTAAAGTAATTGTATTTTGGTTACTTGATAACATCACACTAATATCGTTTTTGACTAAATAATTTTCTACATATATATATAAACAGCAGCGCCAGCTATTAGAGCACTGGGGTCGGAAGTTCAAATCCTCGACTGGATGCCTGGCGGGCGGCCTACTCAGTCGCTTTAAATAATTGGGCACATGCGTTTGAATGAACAAGGGGTAACAATGCAGTTGTCCGATGCGTGATGTCCACCACGTCACCGCGTATAATTAATTTGACACGCGACAACCGAGTCTGAGAGCAAGGATACGGGAACTCTGACTTTTCGCGTTGCAGGCTAAACTCCTTCATGGGATGTTGAGCCTCACCATTATTACATATCAACAGCCTACCCTAATGTAGATAGATCTAAATCTGTGATCTCTTGTCAATACTCACATTGTGGTAGCCGTGGATTCCAAATGAAGAGCGATCAGCAAATCGTAAAATCCTTGCCGTAACGGTCCACTCATATATTCAGATTTAATGGCATACAGCAGCTGTTTCTGATCAACATGTTTACATAATATGTGGGCCGCCCTGTAATTGCTTTGAAAACACAGAGCTGCATACAAAGTTAAAGTGTGTGCATGAAAACTGAGCAAACGTTCCATCTCGATTAACTCCAAAATGTCTATGCAACGATCTTCCTCCGGCACATGGAGGGCCAACATCGAGACGGGATCTTCACACAGCATTGACCAACCTCGAATGTCCGACAATTTGAGCGCGTGGACTTGGAGGTTGTTATTAGGAACCTAAACAATTTCCCGTCTTAAGAATTTCTTAAATTTACTTTGTTGGTAATTTACCCTAGCCCATTGATGTGGCTTTAGGCACTGAACTTTCAAACGCGGCGGGAACTGTGGCACGACATGTCTAGCACTATTCTGAAGAATTGCCGCGGACAAAGGCAGTGTTGTGGCAGTTCGTCCTAGTTCGATCTGCAGAATCTCCTTACTTGTTGCCTCCACGAATATAGCCGGGAAAAGTTTTGTTTCTGGCTCCATCTACAATGAAAAATTTCCTAGTTTTTTTGATAAGTCCGCAAAAACAAAATGATCATATGGGGCCCTGGGCTAAACACAAATTGTAGGAGAAGCTCTCAGTAATTTAGAGGAGAATTAGTCCATACCTTAAATCTATGTTTGGTTTCTTTTCCTTCACATGTGAAGCTTATAATTCCAGTTGCAGCGTCCAGGAAGCAGCCTATAAACATCCCTTGAGAAGCCCCCTTGCCCGAAGCATCCTGTGTCACCTCATTGTACAACTCATCAGCACGTACCATATAGCATGACTGCCGGTCCACACTAACACATAAAAAAGTAATAATCAGAGGAAAAATTAATTAAACGAAGAGCTTACTAGTCTGCCATTCTGTCATAATCATCGACAACAATTACTGAAGCCCTTTGCACCTGGTTCTGATTAAAATCTTTAGAGTGCAAATGGTATTGGGTTGTCACCCAGCCAACGTAGACGTGAGTTGGATCCTGCCCAGGAAATATGCGCACACCTACAATATCATTTGTAACAGTCTTAAAACTTAAACATTTGAATTGCTTACCAAAGAAATATTCGTTAATTAGTTTAAGGCATTCTGCATCAAATATTTCATTTCCAACGGATTCTACGTCAGATGTTTGTACAACAGTGAGGGTTTTCTGCTGTCTGTCTGGAACGGATGGAGGTTGCAGCTTCAAATCCGCCTACAGAACCATTGATACAATTGTAAATAAGACTAATAAATAAATTACCAAAATATTAACCCTACATACAATATTTTCCATAAACCTGTCATTACTAAATAGTATAGTTTACAAAAAATTCTCTTTGTTGTGTATGAAATCTTAAGAAGACGGCAAATAAGTGAACTGATGGGTCAATATTACAATTTACTTTCGGCTTAAACCTTGGGGCGGACAAGGTTTTGATCTTAATTATTTTGTTTGCCAGGACAAGAATACGAGGGGAATTTTTTAAATAAGGTCTGTTTGTGAATTCGAGGGAGAATGACGCGCGATGGCCGCTGTGCGCTTGCGCGTCTGCTCCCAGCATGCTTTGCGCGCGTTTAGACGCCATTTGCAGCCGTATCGTCTGTCTGTGTGCTGAGCTGTAGAAGTTTATAATGTTTAAAAAAATTGAGTCGCCCGCCACTTGGCAGCAGCGGAAATTCACCGTCAGATTTGTGAAGTTTACGGTATTATACCATGAGTAACAGTAAAGTTCGAAAGTGGGTGAGAATGTTCAAGGGCGGGCGGGTTAATGTGCATAATGAGCAACGCCCTGGCCGACTTTATCTGATTTCTGAAGATTTGGTTTGTGATGTGGACAACAAAATTCGAGAGGACCGACGATTCACGATTTTAAAGTTATCAATTGAATTTCCACAGGTTTCAAGGTCAGTTTTGTACACCATTGTTTTGGAGAAACTGAATTATCGAAAATTGTGTTCTCGGTGGGTTCCAAGACTGCTTTCTGACTATCACAAAACAAAAAGATTGGGCTGTACTTTATCGTTTTTGACTCGATACAATCACGAAGGAGATGAATTGTTGGACCACATCGTTACAGGAGATGAGACTTGGGTGTCTCACATGACTCCTGAGTCCACGCAACAGTCAATGGAATAGCGACACACATCGTCGCCAATCGGATTGAAAGCCACAGACAATTTCAGCACGAAAGATTATGGCAACTGTCTTTTGGGACAGGAAAGGGATTTTCTTAGTGGATTTTATACCGAGAGGCACAACAATCAATTCTGATCCGTATTGTGTGACCTTGAGAAAACTCCGGCGTGCCATACAAAACAAGCGACATGGCCTACTGTCTTCCGGTGTGATGCTGCTCCATGACAAAGCAATGTTTCTGCACAAACACAAGGTCTAATCAGATCTTTTGGATGGGAACAACTGGATCATCCACCTTACAGTCCAGACCTTGCACCAAATGATTTTCACTTGTTTCGGTACTTAAAGGAGTTCCTTGGTGATCAACGGTTCAACGACGACGAAGAAGTGAAAACTCAAGTCATGGATTGTGCTCCTTCACAGACGGCAGATTTCTTTGACGTCGGAATTCAAAAACTTGTTGAGCGGTATGACAAATGTTTGAACAAAAACGGAAATTATGTAGAAAAGTAGAATATAGAAAAAAATAAATTTTAATGATATTTACAGTATTTTTCTTCTTATTATAAAACGGACCTTATTTAAAAAATACCTCTCGTACTTAATCAACTTATGCCTATTAGCTGTTTGTGAACCCAAACAAACTAACGTTTTGCAAGACATTGCAGCATGCATCTTCAGAGTAAATATAACACTGAACTCAAATTCGGGAAGCGGAGGTATTTAAACCTCTTTAAACCAGTCGGGCAGAACGACGGAGTTCTGGTTGGCTGTCACCGTTGGGCAAAGACGGATCCGGTGGAGCGTGCTCGTGAGGTAAATGATGCTTAGGAGTCCATAGAGATTAAACTACTGGAGTCCAAGCTTTACGAGTCTAAAACCACCCTCCCTGTTTATGTTGTTAGGTTGTTTCTCAATTTCAATTGCTTCACGTATGCTACGAAGGAAGTAATGCGGTACTCTGGCGAGTACCCGAGTATTGTCAAAGTCCATCTTATGCCCAGTTAAACCAGTATGTTCAGCCACCGCAGATTTTGTGTTTGGAATCACCTTTATGCTCTCGCAATCTTAATTCAATGGAACGACCAGTCTGTCCGATGTAGTGCGAGTCACAAGAGCAAGGGATGTTGTAGATCCCGGCTGATTTTAAATTTGATATATGATCCTTTGCGGATCTGAAACCGTTTCCCAAAGTTTTATTACTCCTACAGATTGTCTTTATGCTGTACCTTCTAAGAAGGTATCAATCTTATCCGTAGTGCCTTTACTGTAAGGTAGAAAAGCTAAGCCTTCCGGAGTTGCCAGTTCCTCCTTAGCCTCTCTGAATTTCTGTGGCTGTATAACCGTTTTGTTGTAATGACATCAAGAGATGTGCTTTCTCTTGTTGTAGGTGTTCTGCATGTGAGATTCGGACTGCTCTGGTTGTTAGAGTTTTTAGCACAGTTCTTTCTGCATCGGGTGATGATGCGAATTTGCATTTAAATACCTGCCTGTATGTGTTTTCTTTCTGTAAACTGCGTGCCCCAAGCTGCCATCCGGTTTCCGTGTAACCTGTACGTCTAAAAATGGAATACTGCCATTTTCCTCTACTTCCATTGTGAATTGGATTTGATCATTAATTGAGTTTAGGTGTAATAAAAATTGTTCTAGTGTTTGGCGTCCGTGAGACCAAATGACGAACGTATCGTCTACATATCTGAACCAGGATTTAGGTTTAAGGTCAGCTGCTGCCAGAGCTTTGGTTTCAAAGTCTTCCATGCATATGTTTGCAATAACAGGTGATAGCGGTGAACCCACAGCCGGTCCTTCAACCTGTTCGTACAAGTTGCCATTCCAACTAAAAAAGGTGTTTCAAACATATTTCGACTAATTGGTTTAGATCTGTAGGTAGTTTTTCTCTTAGGATCTCTAATACACCATACACCGGTACTTTTGTGAACAGGAAGACAACTTCGAAACTGACTAAAATGTCTCCTTCACATAGCCGTAAACTTTTGATCTTGTTGGCAAAGTTACAAGAATCCCTTATGTACCTACTATTCTGTGTTGCCACTAAGTAGGCGAAGCTTAGTGGCTAAATATTTTGCTAAAGCATGTGTACGAGACTTTATAGCACTCACAATAGGTCGAAGTAGAACTCCAACCTTGTGTATTTTAGGTAAACCATAAATGCGTGGGGTGATAGAGTTTTTCGGTATGAAGCACTGTTTTTCCGTGGTGTCAATAGTATCAGAGCAGTTGATAGCAGCAGTCACTTTTGAGATGAGAGAGTTAAGCGGATTGCGATTAAGCCTTCTGTATGTGCAATCGGACAATAGTGTATTTTTAAATTATAATCTGAGGTGTTCATCACAACAGTAGCATTGCCTTTATCTGATTTAAGTATGAGGACATCTTTGTTCTCTCTTAGTAATTTCAGTGTTTCTTTCTCATTTTTACTGATATTGGAGCTTCGCTCTCCTTATTATGTTTGATACATCCTGTCTTATGCTTTCAGAAATTACTGTAGGTAGTCTGTGAATTGCTGCTTCTACGCCAGATACTATATCTTCCACCGGAATGCGCTTGGGTGCTACAGCATAGTTAAACCCTGTCTTAACTACATATGTCGTTTGATCACCTAGCAGCATGTTGCTAAGGTTTACTATCAACCGTTCATATTTGCCAGTTTGTTTGACGGTTGCTTGTTCTAACGTACTTTGAGCTTTGAACTTGACTCCGGTCATACATCTTACGAATCCCTTCCCTTTGAAAAAATCTTTTACGGGGAAAAATAATCAAAGTAATATAATAAATAATCGGTTGAAACTGGGCGTGTAGGGAGCTGCCCCTAAAAAGGTGAATTTGATCTGTCCACCTGTCCAAGAACGGGACTACTGAAAGCGAGGGGGCGTAACTTTTAACTGACCATTAGAAGTTTTACCATCTACAGATCAAACGACTCAGCTGAAGCAGCGAAATGCACAAACTAAGTGAGATGCAAGATCGACGTCACAGGCCTAATACTTTCGGCGATAGAAACTTTCTTTCTGTACTCTTATGGCAAGCGTGCAGTTCAAGTTTAGAATGAGCTCCGTTCCAACTTACGCCATCTTGCTTGTTCGCAATCCGCGGTCAGGGTTTCAGCTATATTGATCAACCTGTACACATCTAAAGATTTTAACAAAAAAAATCCAAAACCGATATCTCAAGTAGAGAGCTAACGGCGAATTGTTAAACGTGTATCGGATAGGAGCGCCGTTATTTACGAAACTGCCAGCTGTTCAAAGAGGAAGAAGTTAATTCCGATTCATGTACGTGGATAGGAGACCGACTACACCGCAAAGGCGGCGATTTCGCTCAGCGAGGGCTGAAAACATTTCAGCGCAGCACGTCAACTCCCTCAATCTGTCGAGCAAACGCCTACACAATTCAAAATGGGATTGAAGAGTGAACCTTCTTACCATTAAAAGTCGACGAGTTTATATCTATTGGATGAATGTACGTTAAATTTAGGTAAAACTAATATTAATAAATAAATAAATATACAATAATTTGTACCTGTGAGGCTCT
The DNA here is from genome assembly GCA_014611495.1 of Limonius californicus. Classification (NCBI taxonomy): domain Eukaryota; kingdom Metazoa; phylum Arthropoda; class Insecta; order Coleoptera; family Elateridae; genus Limonius; species Limonius californicus. Next base: position 64,071 of record JABXWE010000453.1, on the reverse strand, counting down.
TGCGCCGATTGTTCTGCCGATAAGATGCTGAGCGATCGCAGGAGTGCGTGAATGTGGACTTATTCTCCCCAGTCTGGGACTCCTTTCAAGGTCTGGGGTTTTAGCTTTTCCCTTGACACGGTCACCACTGCTAGCATCTCGTTTACGAGTAAAAAATCTACACAAAAAATTGTCGCAATTCAAAGATAAACGTCACACTCATCCTTAACGCAACTCAGAAATCCGTAACACTTAGCTACACAACGTTTATTTAATTTCACATCAACAGCAAGGCCACCCTAGGGTGCTACATACAATATTTATGTTTCTTATGTGCGGGTTGTGAAGTGCAAAGTATTTTGCGTTTGTGGCACTGTACGAAATACATTCAAAATTTACCTGAGTAAAGTACCACTGCAGAAATGTAAAATAAAAACAGTTTCAATATGTTACTTTGATTTACATCACAAGCAGAAAATGAAACCTTACCTGAACGGGGACCGGCCCCTCTTCTTCTTATCGTCCACCTTCTCCTGGTTGCTGTGCAGACCCATGTCTTGGTAACGATGCAGATCCAACTCGCTATTCGACCTATGAACTAATTTTCCCGTAGAAGTGTTTAAGTGTGCTGGAAAAACAATTAAATTTAAATAATCAATTATTACTGTTGCAACGACATCTTACTTCCATCAATTTCAAAAGTTGGCAAATTCCTTGTTAATGAACCTTTTCGGGGAGGTCGAGAGGGACTTTTCCCCGACTTACTTGTAGGTTTCATCATTTCGTCAGCTTCAACGGCATCTTCAGAATAATTACGGTGTAAACCTGTTTCAGAACACTTGTCTTAAAAAAAACAAACGCATAATGTATCCAAGCAGACCTTTTATATCGCTCATGGAAAAGCCGCTTTTCATTATTTGTTCTATATGAGCGGGCGCTGTAGTATTCTGATCCGCCTCGGCTTTCAATCTGTGCTGGCGAATTTTTATCTCCTGCCATCGACGCATTTTCTCATCCTCACTGTAAACCACACTTGCCAGTTTTAAAGAAAACAACAAAAAATAAAGTTCACCTTATAAACTCTGTGCGGCAAATAACAGGTAAACTAAGCCTTAAGAATTCCCAGTTTGCCTTCTCCATCGTCTCGAAAGTGTTGTGGCTAATTTTAAGGCACGGCGGGCTATCAGAGCCTGCCAGGATTCTTGTAACATCGATCTTTGTGTCGGATATGTCGTCCGTGTTCTCAAAAATTGGCTGATCCTTTGTGTACCAGTAAGTAACCGCCCGGGTCATGTTACTGTATGTAAAAATGGTAAAATCAAATACTGTACCTTATTAAAATAATTCAAAAGACACCTACACACAGAACGGCTCATAGCCTTCTTGCAAACCGCATGTCGTGAAGTACTTCAAAGTGGTGACGTCTTGCCCAAATGTAAGTTTTGCTTTCTGCCCGACCCCTAATGTGCATGCCGGCACAAAGCTATCTCCTTGAACGTCCGCAAACGTCGTTTCACCGCCCAAAGCGTCCATCAGCAGTTCGCCGTTGAGAGAAAAGCCTTCAAAGCAAATATTGATATACAACTGCTTCAAAAATTCTAGCAATTAATATCAAGCAAATAAAACCACAAACAACAATATTGAAATTATAAAAAGTACACAGCAAGCCGTGGTAATTACGCAGGTGCAAAAGGACCATCAATACTGTAGGAAGGACAACTTGCTATTCAAAGTCCATAATTTAACATTGCAAGTGATCAAAGATAGTTTTTTTTATAGAATATTAATTATGTCAGAGAATTAAAATATAATTTTCGCTGCATTTTAGACACCTGGAAATGAAAAATACTTTTATTCACAGTCGTCTTTAGTATTCCAGGCTGTAGGCACCACTACCTTAATGGTGAGTGTGTACACCCTATAAACGAGTTTGTCCTGCAAGGCGGAAGGTCAGACCTCCTGCATTCTTACTCTCACATCCGGTTGTCGCGTGACCATTTCATGACACGTGGTAATGTGGTGGGCACCCCGCACTGGTAAATCGCATTTCTGCCTCTTGTTCATTCAAACGCAGGTATGAAATTATTCAAACCAATTGGATAGAGTGCCCGCCGAGCATAAAGTCGAGGATTTGAAATCCCGACATTCCGCACCGGAGCCCAGTACTCTAACAGCATTGGTTCATCAACACTACCTTATGAAGACAGAAAAACTGACAATAATATTTTTAAAAATAATTTGGTACACTCAACTACAATGGGCAAATGTGGAAGCCTGAAACTTTACATTCCATAAACAGTCTTTAATGCACTACCTTTTTGATTAAAAGTGTTACAGACTTAGGCAACTTTATGGTTTTATATACACTTTGGACGTGCTTGCAATGTTGCCAAATTTCTTCGACTACAGAGAGATACTTAATACATGGGGGCAGCTCCCTCACTTCTAGAAAACAAGAAGTAATCGACCTAACTCTGGGGTTCTGGGTTCTAGCTCGATAGCCCAATGAACCAAAGGCTGGTATGTATCGTCAGAACCGTCTCTCTCGGATCATCGATACATACGGCTTAGTCCAAGCACAAACCTCCACGAAAAAGAAGTGTACAGAAACCGTAAGTCTACGGATTAGGCTTCGTTTAAGAAGGACTACAATGGTTTCCAAACAGTACTCGTACGATAAGAGAAGTGGAGAACAATCTACTAACCCTCAACAACGCGATTACGGGAGCTTACGAAAGTAGCTGCCCTCTACGCCATAAAAGGACGAAGAAAGTTCCGAATTCCAAAATCTGCGCAGGCTCTTGAATAGGGCGATGCGTACACACGCTATAGGCGACTGGGACCTCTACACACGGTCTCAACGCGAATCTATCCGTAGATTCAAACGAGAGGTTTTCTGGTGACCTTACTGCCACTGACGAGGAGACTCTAACGCACCTCTTGGAAGTTCACTTCCCCGGCTCTACAGCTGAAGACGAGGAGGCTCCACCGGTAAGGGCTCCCCACATTGGCGGCACCCCATTGGATTGGGAGATTGCCTGAAAAGTGGTAAGTCACGAAAAGATCCATAAAAAACTCCTGAAAATGATGGCAGTTTTCCGGCTCTCCTTCAAGAGGCGCTGAACCTGCTTATCAAACCTCTATATCACATATTCAGAAACTGCCTTTCCTCCGGGTACGTACCAGTACCCTGGAGATCAGTAAAGGTAGTGTTCATTCCAAAAGTCGGTCGATCTGTCCACGACGCGGCCAAATATTTCAGACCTATCAGGCTAACCTCTTTCCTACTTAAAACGGTCGAGAGGCTGGTAGATAGGTACGTAAGAGATGGTGCACTGATGGTATCGACATTACACCCTTACCAATATGCGTACCAGAAGGGCAAATCTGTGGAATCGGCCCTTCACCAAATCGTCCTTAGAATCGAGAAGGTGCTTAACCACAGAGAAATGGCCGTTGACACATCCTTAGATATCGAAGGCGCTTTTGACAATATGGCCTTCGAATCAATATACACTGCCGCTACGAACCATGGAATCGAGCTATCTATCATTCGATGGATAAGAGCAATGCTAGAAAACCGCAAAGAGATTGCCACTCGCAATGGCAGTACCGTAAGGGTGACCATCAGGCGGGAGTGTCCGCAGGGAGGAGCACTTTCTCCTTTCATGTGGTCCCTCGTCGTGGACGGGCTCCTGCGGGAACTCAACGAAGCTGGCATCTATACGCAAGGCTATGGAGATGACCCTGCCATCCTAGCTACAGGAAAATTTACAAACACAATCTGTGGGGTAACCCAGAATGCTCTCAGAATCGTGGAAACGGTGCAGAAGGCACAACTTAGCGGTTAACCCTACCAAAACCGAACTAGTACTCTTCACGAGGAGAAGGAGGATTGTGGGATTTCAAGAATCACAACTATTTGGTACTTCTTTGAGAGGCGCCGAGAAAGTTAAGTACCTAGGAGTAATCCTGGATGCTAAACTCACCTGGAGGGAGCACTCAGAAAGACAAATACAAAGAGCAACTGCCTCCTTCTGGAGGTGCAGACGCACCTTTGGGAAAACTTGGAGCCTAAAACCGAATGTCATCATGTGGATGTACATGGCAGTAATAAGGCCCTTACTCACCTATGCGGTATTGGTGTGGTGGCCCTCTACCACCACAGTAAGCACAAGAAAAAGTCTTGGTCAACTCCAACGACTAGCGTATCTAGGAGTAACAGAAGTAATGCGAACGGCCCCCACCTCGACTCTGCAGGCACTTCTTAGACTTGCGCCCCTTTACATAGTGATTGAAGCTGAGGCTAGGAAGGCAGCTTACAGGTTCAAGTGCGCTGTGCAGTGATGAAATGCTGGGATATCACTTGGCGGAGACCCATGTTATCTTTAATATGAGAAGTGACCGTATGCTCACCAGATACTTCTTCAGCACACCTTACAAAATCGTCCTTCTCGCTAGGGAAGTCTGGGGTACCCAAAACTGCACCCTTCTGACTCCCAAGGGCCCTGTATGGTTCACAGATGGCTCTAGGACCCAAGATGGTACAGGTGCAGGGTCTATGGCGAACCACCAAGAGTAAAACTGTCGTTCTCTCTCGGCAAGTACGCCACCGCTTTTCAGGCCGAAGTATACGCTATACTGGTCTGCACCCATGAAAACCTAGAAAGAGGTTTCGCAAATAAACACATCCACATTTGCTCGCACGGCCAATCAGCTCTTCAAGCCCTAAATTCTTACAGAGAAACTCCGGAGCAAGTGCTTGAATGTCGCTTGGCTTTGATGCGACTCTGTGAATATAACTCAGTAAAACGGCTGTGGGTACCAGGCCACAGCAACATCGATGGTAACGAAGAGGCGGACTCGCTGGTCAGGCAGTGCTCTAACGGGCACCCGTTCGTACCAGAACCAGTTCTCGGAATACCACAATGCAATGCAAAATTAGAAATGAAGAAGTGGGCGAAAACCCAATTCGCTCATGACTGGTCGTCGAAACAAGGACCCAGGCAGGCTAAACTCTTTCTCAGAGAGGAACCCCTACCAAAGTTCCAAGAGCTCCTAAAGTTTAACAAGAAGCAAATCAAGACCCTAACAGAACTCCTAACGGGCCACTGTCACTTGAACAAAAGCCTACATAGGATCGCTATTATAGATGATCCCACTTGCAGATTATGCCATGAAGGGGACGAATCCTCTCTTTACATAATGTGCCAATGCCTCAGTCTCATAAGGTTGCGGCACAAACATCTTGGGGCTGGAATACTGGAACCGGAAGATTTACAGCTCCTCCCCTTAAACCAGCTACTAGCCTTCACGCCACTGGGTTTTTTGGGGACGAGCCCTAATAGGACCGATTGCACAATGGGCCTATAGCCTGAGTGCTGTGGGTGGAAAAAACCTGCACCGCTTCAATACAATACAATACAATACAATTCTTCGACTATTGCCTGGAACACTAGAGAGAGATGGCTGTGGTTTTATTATTTAAGTTGAAATTCTGTTGGGCCATAAAAATTACTTCCAGGTAATTACAGAATATCCGTTGCTGTCCGTGAATAAGAAAATAATAATTTGTTCATTCTATTAACGTTGTGGTTTGTTAAAAGGCAGCGCTCCCGTATCCTTGATAGCACGGATACGGGAGCGCCCATCTTTCGCCTTGCAGGCCAAACTCCTTCATGGGTTGTAGAGTGTCACTATTATTATTATTATTAATTATTAAAATAGCAGCTTTGTACTATTTTCCTTAAAAAGACAATTATAGTAATATATTTTTAATTCAAAGGCACTGTAATAACAAACTGTTTTTGACCGTAATTTTTCTGATCACTGAACATTACTGAGGGCCCTTCTGCACGCACATTAGCAGAAAATAAGCACAAATTTTAACGGCCTTCTCAACAAGCTTTTGCATTAGCTTGGATAATTTGTACTGAAACTGTTATAGATCGTTAGCCTGCGTGCAAAAAAACTACTATGAGGAAAATGTCAATATTCATCATTGTACGCTAAACAATTTCGACAGCGCAAGTTAAAAAACAAAGCTGAGGTTAGTGCAACGCCAAAAGCAAAATTATTAAAGCCGAATTTGGTAAAGTCTTACTGATTGTATGATCTATAAGGTCTAAACAGACGCCCACAACATCTCCAACTTGCCACTGTTTACCAAACGATTCTGCTGATCCTGAATATACTTTTTCTTCCTATTAACAAACGCTCTGATCAGAACTAACTGACAAAGAGTATTTTTGGACTTAATTTTTACAGGTCGGTCATTGCAGAAATGTCTGGAAACCTGTTTTAATCTAACTGTGGTGAACAAACAATAGCACAATACAGTGTACATCGAGCGAAAACAACAACAACAACACCACCATGCGCCCAAGATTTCGATTATTGACACCAAACTTCAAGTCCTGATTGAAAATCGACCAACCACAAATAGATATAAGACTCACTGATTGTATTATCTGTTACATCAAGAAAACATCCTATTATGTCGCCTACTTGATATTTAGCTCCGAATAATTCGGACACACCCGCGTGAACCTTTCGCATCTACCAGAATAAAACCATCAAAATCCCAAAAGCTTCTCGGCGCCTAGCTGTTTCGACAAAAAACTCACATTATATCCGTCGAAAGCCCAAGTGCTCTCGTCCGAGCCCAGCATTGTTCCGGGTGCACAATCGGCTCGGGCCCAACCCACTCTCATTGGTCCGGCAGTGAGAATTTCAAACTCAAAGTACCATTTACCGGAGCTTACTGCGTACGTTTTCTCGGCCCTGTAAGTCCGGAAGAGCGAACGACGCAATCGACTCGCTTCAGCTAGCAGGGCTATACAAAACAAAGTTGAAATAAACCATTAGGAAAGAAAATAAGACTGAATTACCTTCATGTTGCTCCCCTGTGGGGGGATCCAAGTTATACCCATAAACCAGAAGGGTTCTTACAGTTTCTGAGGCCGTGTCTCTGTTTGCTTTCTTGATTGCATCGTCAACTTTAGCATATGGAACCAGATGAGGGCTGCGACGCATGTCTGGGTCCTGAAAGCATTTTTTTTTACAAAAACTGTTAATATACAAACACGAATGCTCCAAGGGAATACATAATTTCGCCATTAAACAACTGTGCGTCCCATAGTATTACATGCCAGTGAAACTTGGCACACGATTGAAAAACAAAAAAATCTACTCAACATTGTAACGTGTGATTTCTGACGCATAGTGTATATTAGGAGTGTTTCCCATTGCAGCATATTGGACGTCATACTTCGAGTTCGATTCAAATATGTGTTATCATTTTTGTGATCTGCGCATTGATCGCGGATTTTCGATTTTCGGACCGCCGCCGCCGTCAACGGGATCAGTTAGAACGTATTCTATTCTCAAAGAGTGCAGACTTGAATTTTTAATTAAGGTCGTTACGACTCGGAAGTTCATTCCAATTTGTGAATTTTCAAGTTATTAGGGGAAGTTTAAACACGGTAGTGTGATAGTAAATTGTTCCCAAGGAGTAAATCCTAATTTAGTGCACTGAGGAGAGTTTTTCTTCTGCCAAATTAACATCTTATGGTAAGATTAGAAGGTCCTTATTCCACTTGTTTTCTTTTCTAAGACAGTTGAATTAATTTAGGCAGTAAACGGCAGCCGGTAGAGTGAGAAAAAAATCCGGATTCAGATCGCATTGATAACGACGTGGGAAATTCCGAGATTCCAGGCTTTAAACTCCAGGGCCAAGAACAGTCGACGAAACAGGTGTGCGTACATAGAGTCCATTCTGCGAAGACATCTATCTTCAAGGTCTGTAAGACAACTTTCTTTTACGTACCTGCGTTGGGTTGATAAGGAATTTCGAGAAATAGCCAAAAACCGAACAACTGCAACTCGTTCAATTGCGTAGTCATATTTATATTGAAACATAATAAATACTCAACAAAATTTTTGTATTTAGTTAAATATTTTATTTGGAAAAATTCATGTTCATATTCAATTAACTTTTTGTACACTGAGAACTTGTTAAATGGTCTGCAGTTTACGAGGTTGAAAATTTCTGATTTAAAGATTCAAACAAAAGGGGGAATTTTGCGTAAAATTATAATTATCCGTGCGCATATACCATTTATTTGGGGTAATTAATCTAGTTTTACGTATACGAGATCTCGCTATATCGTCGATTCTAGACGGGAATTCGGTGGTTTGTTTAACATTGTAGAAGTGGAGTAACGCTTCCTAATTTGAAATCGAACTACGCATTATTGCTTTCCCTGGAAATTTTGATTCAGCTGTTGCAAATTAAATCAGAGACAGTAGCGTACTGTGGTCTGTTCATTTTATACTTGAATGTGAATTTATGTATATATATAACTTGGGGGTGTGTTCCTGATTTTTGTTTATGATTTTGATGCTTCATATATATACTTTGTATTTGTATTGATCAATTATATTTTTTGGATCATTATATTTTGGGAAATCTGTCAATTATAACTGTGTTTTATTATGTCTTGGAAAATAAGTTTAATATTATAAAGCAAGGTAAGTTCGCATCCAGGAAGATTCCTGTTTATCCAAAATTATATTCGAGGAGAAAAGGGTTTTTTTTAAACAGGTGGCGCCTAGGCTTACATCGAACCACCCTTCTTCGACTGTAGCTAGTCGAACCCTTGTCCTTGATACCGGGACCTTGCTTAGGAATTGATACTTCGTTTTTGTGTGCATAAAACCATTTTTGTTGTCGCCGTCATATAACTAGGCGTCACAACATAAAGAAAAGTAGTAAGAACCATAGTTGGGCTAGTAAGAGAAGGAAATATATGCAGTCAAAGGCAGAAGTAGAAGGAGTACTAGAAGGGGAAACAAGGTGTCAGCAATAAAGGCAGAAGAATTAGATGGGCAGGACATCTATGGAGAATGAAAGACAGCAAAGAAGTTACAAGAATTTTCCAAGGGAACATTATAGGAAAGCGGTCACAGAGAAGGCCAAGGAAAAGATGGGTGGATTGTGTACAGGATGCCTTACGAAAGTTAGGCATTAGAAATGGCGAAGCAGTGGCAAGGGATAGGAGAAGATGGAAGACGATTATAAAATCAGCCCAGACCCACCTAGGGACATAGAACTGTGATTGATTGATTAATATAGTGTCTCATTTTGAATTTGGGAATTTGAATTAAGCACCAGTTTCTAACCGCCTAACCAAAAATTAGACAGGATTACAAACGTCGAAATAAGAGAAAGAGCAGAAGAAAACGGTAGTATTATAGATAACATTAAAAAGAGAAGGAAGAGACACGTTAATGGGACATATCCTAAGAAGGGAGGGGATACTTAAAAATATTGTAGAAGGAGCAATCGATGGACGAAATGCAAGAGGATGACCAAGGTTGCAAAATATCTCAGATAATAACGTACCTACAATGCAATAACTACACCGAACTGAAAAGGCTGGCAGGAAATAGAAGACGATGGAAGCAGATAGCGTGGAATCAAACCAATCAAAAAGATTGATAATTGAGGAGGAGGAGGAACCAAAAATTGTTTTATTTTACAACTACCATCTAAAGCAGAGGTTGACAACCCGCGGCCTACTAGGAGACACCGCGCGGGCCGCGTAAAAAAATCTTATCCTCTCGTTGCGGCGGTCGATTTCACGACTTATATTTTTGTTTTTACTTGTGCTTTTATTATTATTATTGATGGAACTTAACCTTTAAGTCAGGAGGTCGATGGTCACACTACTCGGGAGATGGTATATTTTTTTATTCCTCTCCTTCCATTTCTCCCTAATATAATCAACAAATTGAGGGCGGGGATAGCTCAGTGGTAATAGTCCAAACGCTTCCCGGTTCGAATCTCCCCAGGGTCGGAAATTTTTCTAACTCCCTGGGGGATCGGGTACTGGGTCCCGGTCTCCATTTGCCATTGGGGATCAAATTAATGGCACTCCTCGAATTACGGTCGCATTAGAGGAGTATCAAGACCATAAACAAAAACATTCACACACAACAGGCAAGCCAAGCATGGTTTCGCACCAACACGGTAACCCGCAGAGGCGGGCCCTGTTGTGCATAGCACAAACTAGCTTAGCCTTGCCGCACACCGCCTCGACACTGCGCAAGCGGTACAAACGAGGATCACGATAACGAATAATCAACAAATTTAACTTTTTATCATTCTTTATTTTAGCATCAACTTATCTAAGAAACCAAAATGAAATTTGAAACATAACCAGTGGCGGTTTTTAAATAAGTGATCCCCGATTAAAATATGAAAATTAATCTTTCCTTTCCTGTATTTAAATAATAATTAAAATGAACTAACTCTGCAATAGTTTGTTTTCTATAGCTAACGTTTTAACGTTTAAATTGTCATCCATTCCGCGATCTTCGCCGCAAAGATCGCGATCACCTTGCGCAATTAAATTGGCAGGCGTGAAGATGGCATCTATTCGGCCCCCACGATTCGCTGGATTCGGCAAACATCGCCTGACCGTACGTATATGATGATTATTGATGATAGCGTTCATTTAGTGGGCAGAACAGATTCGCCCGCGCGCAAAGTTTTCTATTCCAAAGTGCAGTTTTGTGACTAGTAAACAATGAATAGTGTTAATAACCTGCTAAAGATTGACTTTTCAAGACTTTCGATGGAAGAAAACCTGCAAATTAAAACATTATGCAGGCCCACGCCAAATTTAAAGTTAACACAAAAAATGGAGAGAAAAACACAGAACAGGTGTTACACCTACTGTTTTTCTGCAGAGACTTATAAACTTATATTTTCGACAGAGTAGTTTCATTTTATCCCATGCTCTCTAAGAAGAGGTTAAAAAGCGACTTACAAATTATATACACAAGATTCGACTTAAAGAAATATCTGGTGCTATGAATATTTTAACATTTTTGTAAAAATATAATCTCGAAGAAACTTTTATGGCAACTCTGAGACTTCTAAATATTATTGTAACAACACCTATGACAACCGCCGAACCTGAATGTTGCTTTTCCACATTAAAGCGTATAAAAATGCTTAACGATCGCTTGAATGCTTTGGCTGCAATGTCTATCAGCAGTTTAAGTTTAGTTAACGAAATTGATAATTTGGAAAAAAAAGTTGCGAACAAATTTATTTCCATGAAAAATCGACCAGCAAAATATCATTTAAAAAATTAAATGTGTTTGGGTATGTTTTTTTTTAGGTGATTACTAATTCGATAGCTATGTTATATGATTGTTTGAAAGCTATTTACAAGAATGAATTTTATAATCTTTTAACGTGTTTTTAAGAACTTCACATTAATCAGGTGAGCTTCTTCTTATAATATCATATATTTTTGTTTCTAAAATTAGAATCCACCCCTCCTTGTTGAAACTTCACCGGCCGCCACTGAACATAACATAAAATTATGAATCAGTAGGAAGCAATTTATTAACATGACAAAACATTTTGTCGGAGTTTGCTTCGAGGGTCAATCGTCAGATGTCACATTTCGATTGGTTCCTTCTGTTGATTTCCCTAATAGCAAAACAGATTGTACAATAGCGACTGCCAACTCGAATGGAGAGTTTATACCTGGAGTCTCGCCTTAAGGGTTAAGATATTGTCGTTGCTTTCATAGCGAAGCTTACAAAAAAACCTTTTCTTAGAGGTGTTGCATAATGTCCGCCCCCCACCTGCCGTCGCCACTTATTGGTTAGGTACTCAAGTTGCCGACCCCTGATCTAGAGACCATGCAAATACAACATGCTGACTTTCAGCATGGAACAATGTATAAAAATCTTGCAAACCTTTTACGAAAATTAGCGTTATGTAGTAAATAAGATTTGCAAGTAAATACAATTTTCTAGCCGTGTCATTTCCCAACACGGTGATATCAATTGCTGCGAAATCGTACAATCTAACGCCTCTAAACATTTTCTTTTGGGGCTTTGTAAAGGAATTTGCAATCGATGAGCTCAAGAACAACAGTCATCAACTTAATGACGAAACATCTGCAGGAACAACTGAGGGGACATTTGACAGATATTTTAATTTAATTCGGATGTCTCCGCTTTACGTTTAAATGAGTAAACTACCAAGTCTCTAAAATTTATATGAGTCAAAAAACAACACCCAAGTTCAAAATGGAATACCCTATATTAACAAATTTATTTAAATAGGTAAAACAACCCAATACATAACCGCATGTTAACTTTAACTTATTCTAACCTAACTTTATCTAACATACGTCTCACAAGCTTAAACCTGCCCCACCCAAACACAACTTTAACTTATCCAACCAGAGTTTAACCTGTACTAAGTTGGCCTTCACCTACTTTGACCAAATTTTTACCCGCCCTAGCTTAACTTTAAGGTTAGGTTTCACTTCGACTTATCATAACCTAACTTTAATTTATTCTAAGTACCCTAACCTATAATTTGAATGGCAAAATTACTAGTCCGAATTGTACAAATGAAGCAAACAATAAGTAAAAACAAAACAATGAACAAAATGTTTTCACAAATATATTTCTTCGATGTGCTTTAACATATCCTTAGGAACTCACATTTGTAATTTCATTTGACAAGTCGTTCGTTGGATTCAAATGATAATAATTTAAATATTACCTCGTTAAGTCCGTAAGTCCATCCCTGTTGGATGCGCTCCTTCGCCCACAAATTATGTGTATTCTCGGCAAGCTGATCAACTAGTTCTTCCATTCTGGAGGTGAGAACAATAGCACTAAGGTCCAAGGGTGCAGGTTTATATCCGTTTGACTGCAAAAAGGGTTCGTTTGGAAGACGGACTGTCTTAATTCTCGATGGAGGTTTATCCATTGTCACATGGTAACCAAGAGCTAGGATTGTTCTGCAAAAATAAATTCAAAAAGAATCCAAATAGTACGAGGAACCAATCCATACTTGAGTGTTTGCACGGCAAGCTGGGAATCGTAACGTTTTTCAGCTGGTGGTAGCTTATCGAACGGCACAAGGCAGGGATGTATGTGGCGCATGTCATCTCTGTATTCGCCCCATTGCCATCCCGCTTCGATTTTGTTCATTGCCCACATTTCGTGGATGTTTTCTGCTAACTTTTCTTTGATGGATTCAATGTAATGCGAGAGGCTTATCTGTAAACAACAATGGTTGAACATTTTTAATGTCTGTTCCGCAAGTTCCACATACCATAGTGGTGTCTACCGGATTTGGCACAAAGGCAACATCGTCCTCTACAAACAGTGGCCCAGCTAGCACAGACTTGTGTAAATTACCAAAATAAAAACACGGTTCAAGACTTAAGACTTGCTGAGGCAAAAGGCTTTCCACTAACGCGGAAAATTCCTCTGGCGGAACATATTTTAGTCGTCCGTGATCACCTCCCAGTAAAAACCGACAACTGTAAGCAAACTTTCGCTTACTTGCACGCTCCTCAAAATTGTAATTACGATATTTTTTGTTACCTCAACTTGGAAGAGCAACTAATTGAAGGGAAAAACATTCCTTCAAGGTTAAAATTACGAAAGCTGCCTCTGATGGGTATCCCGTTGAAGGTGAAGGTAATTATTGGTACAGTTAAATCCAAAGCACAGCCAATCACATCGCCTTTTTTTATGTAAGGCTCGACGGGGTTGTTAATGATTTTTGTCGACCTTCCACCCGTCCATAGATAGGCACCATCAAAACCAAACGAATAGAGATCGTCTCCTATGCCGTTGCCACCCCACTTTTCACCTCCGCCCGGCCACGGGATGTATCTGTAAGTGAGTTGTTATGCAACCAACTGTATTGATTGAATGTTCATTTGAAAATGTATTAATAATTAAAAATATATGCTTGTTAATTTCAAAAAATGTTCTTATGTTTATTTGCCCGATACATATTTTGATGACATCCACACCTGTTGTTTACATTAAAGTATCTTTGATAATGATATTTTAACAGGTTGAAATACACATCAATAAAAAAGGCTGCTGAAATTGTTAATGTTATAGTTAATCAATGAAGAGAGACAAACAACAAAAACATTTATTTTTAAATTGCAAAGATATATACCCTTTTGTATTAGCCCATCCAATACGGAGATGTGGCATCATATGAGTAGTTTGCTCCCAATGGTCGACTGTCACCTCGAAGTACCACTTCTGGTAAATTGCACTGCCTTCCACTCGGCCCACAAATATATTTGGACGGACACTACAAACAACGGGCCGCAATTAAGTGCATGAACGAAACAGCATCAAATTATATCCACTGACTATGTTTACTGTGCATGTCTGATATGTTGTTATATTTGCATCTAGATCAGCATTTCTCGCGACACCTTATACTTTCCATACACAATTCAGCGACCCCCAGTAAATAATGGTAGCGAATTCTGATATTTATAATAAAAATCAATGTAAATTTGTTTAAGGCCTGTATGACGCGCCACAGAGTTTTGTACAAAATTTTGTACAAAATTCTGTAAATTCATGTTCTAAAACCTACAGAATTTTGTACAAAGTCGCATCGATGCGCGAACGAGCAAAGGGCAGAGAAGAATATGTTTGCACCTATTTGGTTAGGTTAGGTGGTTGTGCACTCGTTGCAAAACTCGTCGGTCTGGTAGTCGCCGATTTGGAAATCTCAACCCATATTCTCGAGCAGCTGCTGCTGAATTTCCATCACAAAAACCGACATGTTATATTTGGTCTAAACTTTTTAATCTTAATTTTTTATTATTACTACCATTTCCTTCTACTTAAACCCTTCTCACAGTTACTGTAAACAACAAAAATACATGGGAATATTTTTTAATAGGACGGTGTTGTTGTATACAGGGTGTCCCACGACGTGAGGTCACTACTTCGTGTACGTAATCTTTCAAAAATTGTCTTACACGTAACGCAAACTCCGCAGAGGCACCATCTTGCTGGTACCACACACCATGTCTGATCGCCAGAGAGACATCATCTAACTATTCTCCCAAATGTGTTATGCTCTTTTAGAATTCGCCGCTTTATATGAATTAATTCCGTAATTTGTTTGCCGCTTCGTAAGAATAATAAGAAAAATAACGCTATTTTAATTGCCGTTTGTATATTGGATGCAGTTTTGGTTACATAGCGTCTTTGAAGAATTGAGCATTGTTAAGTTTGTTGGTGTTTTTCGTCCTGAAATAATTTATGACCAAAGGAGTCCCAGAGTTCAAGGTTTTTCTTTGTAAGATATTTTTCGCCGTTGTTAAACAGTGTTAGTATTCAGGAATTGTTTTTCGGCTTCTCTAGAAGGCCACACGTGTTAAAAATCTTTTTAGAACATTTCATCACATGTCAAAATATGGTGCAATCGTTTTGTGAGGAAGTGCAAATTCCCGTAGCGTTTTTGAGTCAGTCAATTTTCGATGACTCCGGTTTTCCGAGAACTCCATCAATCGGGGACCGTAATTACGTTAAGTGCTGCAGGGGCGGCTTTTTTTTTCGAGGGGTATCCGTCATGTGTGTTTCGTCTCGCTGTTTTACCAAGGGGTATAAACAGACCATCGGCTACTGCCGGATTTAAAAAGGAAGCACTGGATTCAACCCCGGTAAAGGCAATTCTTGGTGAATTGACCGATCGCCGTCGGGCGGATTAATTTCGAAGCCCAGCTCCCGTCTCTCTGCGGCTAATTTTTTTATACCATCGTTCGAAGAGCCGTCTTTCGTTCAACGTTAAGAGCCTGTTGAAATCAACGTATTTTCCTGCATCTGGAAATCAACCCCCCCGGAATTGTGCCTGCCTCTACCGAAGTTCAAGGTAAAGAACCAGTTTTTTTGTGCAGTGTAAAAAAAACCTTTTTTCTCGCGCAAACTTGCAAAATTTCGCGATATTGAACTTTTTTTATGCAACCTAAAAGCGATCTTCAGTCGCCAATTGTTTATTGTTAATTGTAAAAGATATTAATACTGTATTTTTCCTGTAAACTCTACGCCATTGGCCACACAGATTCATTGAAATATCCTAAATATTGTGCGTCAACGGCGGCGAGTTTTGTGTTTTTTTTACTGCCTCTTTTATTTTTGTATACTCTGTATTTGTTTGTGTAAAAATTTTGCAAGCTCCAAATATATAGGAGGAGGCGCAATAAAGGTAGGTTCCATTCCCGTACGCTGTTCGCTTCTCGGCCTTCCACGAGGACCTACAATCAGCTGGATTTGGAAGGTGGCGCCCACTTATTTTGACTTACCCTGTACACAACTAAAGGTTTTCTCCCATAAGCGATTTCCGTCAACTCCCCCTACTCCTCTGAGCTAAGCTGTAGGCCTTTTTCCATCAATCTCAAGCTCGATTGGCCCATACCAAATGATCTAGAAAATCTAAATCTCCGTCGGCGGTTAAATCGTTCTCAAAAACGAATGGACCAATGAATATGTTATCAATAATTCCATACCAAATATTTACAATCTATGTTGATAATTTGACACTGTGATTTCATGTAGATTTTCCAAATCTCAAGAGTGACTTGTTCTTTCTGTTCATTCACCCATTTCAATTTAGAATGATCCAGCGGCAAAATTCCATACGACTAGCGAAACCTATAGGTAAGAGGGCTTGAACAGCGTTGAACATAAACCACGACGTTTCAATGTTCTCCAAACTCGCTTTCGTGGCACATTAACTTGTGCAGATACACGAAGAATAGAGTTGCTGGAATTATTATAAATTTCTCGCAGTATATTGTCCTCATTGTCTAGTACTTGCTGTATTGGACGCTCAGTCGACGGTTTCGGGAAAGTTTCGTGTTCACGTAGTTGGTTGTGCACTCTTTGGAAAACTCGTCGGTCTGATTTGGAAATCTCAACCCATATTCTCGAGCATCTGCTACTGAGTTTCCATCACAAAAACCGTACATGTCATATTTGATTTAAAGATTACATACACGAAGTAGTGACCTCACGTAATGGGACACCCTGTATTAAAAAGGCGGTAATTTCTTTATTCGTGAGATATTTTCAATCGAATAATTTTTAAATGTTGAAAGCACTTTAAGATTAACCTTTTATTTTATTATTAAAAAAAATCTAAGTTGTTATTTAATTATACCCGAAATTATTGTTAAATAAAGAAATTAAAAATACTTTAAAAACTGTTTTTTAAATAATTAAACATAACTTTGCAGCATTCTATTTATAAGACACCCATGAAAATATTTGAGATACTTTTAATTAATTACCTCTGGCGTATTTCCAAATTGTGAAATTTATACTTATATATGTCATTAAAAAATAAAATGGCTATTCATACAAGGGAAAGTCTTGGTAAGTTCCATCAACTATGGTTTCTGGAAAAATATTTTATCTGCATATCCAGATCTTATATTTGAGCAACTTTTATTGCTGTCTTACTCTAGGAATGTGGAACTCGCCTACACATCGTGAAGCCCTAATAAAGGAGTCTGGAGCTGGCAAGCAATTCGTCAAATTTGTAAACATGCTTATGAGCGACACGGCATTCTTGCTGGATGAATCCCTGGAGAGCTTGAAGCGCATACACGAAGACCAAGAGCTGATCACCGACGAAGCGAACTGGGCCAAAATGCCTTCCGAACAGCAGCAAAACCGTATGCGGCAACTCAGTGCTGACGAGCGCCAGTTGATGTGTTCCATTACGTAACTGTTGACATTAAGGAACCACTCTTGCGGCCCGAACTGGTCGACAGGTTAGCTTCAATGCTAAATTTTAATTTGCAGCAGCTCTGCGGGCCCAAATGCAAGAACCTGGAGGTTCGCAATCCATACAAATACGACTGGGAGCCCAGAAGGCTTTATTTGCATCTTGATTGCATCTGCAGCCCTTACTGGGGATGAGGTAAGTGAATTTTTTTTCTGATGAGTTACTTGATAATAGTTATTTATTATACAAGTGTCTTACTTGGCTTTATTAAATATGTATAAGCAAAGGTAAAGTTAGATGTTGAAGGTGCTTGCAGTTCGTTCGTTTGTGTAAACTTTTCTTTTTTTTTTCATTTTATGTATGTATGCATGTAAGCAGGGTTGTAATTGGGCCTGCGCCCGTTTCTCCTGCGGATTAATAAATTAAATAAATAAATAAATAAGTCACGCAAGAAAATATTAGGCCACGAGGCGATAGCCGAGTGGAATAATTTCTTGAGTGACTTATAGGCAAGTAAGACACGTGTGTAATATAGTATTTTATCCAACACACAAATTCTATTCGCAAAATAAGGATTTGAAAATTTGACAGTTTAATTAAATTATTTTGACACTTTCTGCTAAAGCTGGAAATGGAATCCTATGAGAAGGCAATGGTTGCTAAGCTTTTTTGTTTGTTGCTAATGTAAATTTATTTACTTTTTTCACAATTTTTTGAAGTCACGAATTAAACAGTCTGTGCTTTCCGATTTGTAATGGAGAAAATTCGGGAAGAAGCTGCTAAAGCGTCTTCGAAGATTGTTCCTCAGAAATCAAAAAGTGCGTACGACAAAGAATTTAATGAATTCAGTGCCTGGTGTAGTGAGAAAAAAGTCGACAATGTGTTGGAAGAAGACGTTTTTCTAGCGTACTTCCTTAATGTTTCCCAAAGAGTCGCTCCTTCTTCAATGTGGACCAAGTATTCGATGCTTAAATCTACACTAAAGCAATATAAAAGGATCGATATATCAAAGTATACCCAACTTACTGCATTCTTGAAAAGTGTATCAAAAGGTTATAAACCCAAGAAATCTAAAATTTTGGAGAGGGAGCACATAGAAATTTTTTTGAAAAACGCGCCTATCAAGGAATATTTGCTGGCGAAGGTATAATGTTTCATGGTTTAATATCAGTATAACTAATTTTTATTATTGTTTGCAGGTGGCATTAATTATTGGAATTTCTGGAGCTTGTCGTTGTGACGAGCTCGTCAAATTAACCATTGATAATGTACACGACAGAGGGGCGTACTTTTTTGTTTCTATCCCGGATACAAAAACTTACACTTCTCGAAGCTTCACCATCATTGAAGAAGGATATCCCGTGAATGCCCTAGATTTAATAAAAAAATACTTATCTCTGAGGCCAAAGAATACACCACATCGAAGATTTTTCGTCAACTATCAGTTTGAAAAATGCACGATTCAGCCCGTTGGAATAAATAAACTGTCACAAATACCTCGTTCAATTGCAAAATTCTTGCAATTGCCAGAACTAGAGTCCTACACCGGGCACTGTATGAGACGCTCTTCTGCCACACTTTTGGCTAATGCAGGCGGCGACATTATAAAAGTCAAACAACTAGGAGGCTGGAAGTCGACTTCAATTGCAGAAGGCTATATAGAAGAATCCGTTTCCTCTAAAATTGACCTCGCGAAGAAAATTCAAGGTAGCAGCTCCACTTCAACAGAACCATCCGAATGTGTGCCATCTGTGCAACCTGGAAGTGAGTCTACGTTTGTTGGTACTACTTCCGATTCGAATAAGCCTTCCACCGTTGTAAATATGTCGAGAGATGAATCAAATAATTGTTTAGCGTTCACTATTAATATTAATATTAGTGTTAAATAAGAGTTAACAATAAATGATGGTTTGACCTTGAAATGCGCCTTCAATAAATAATAGTGAGTTAGACTTGTAACTCACTAGTAAGTTAAAATTATAATCAACTAGTAGGTTATAAACCACATTATACGTGTTCGAAATCACCATAGTTATATCGCTTTTATACGTGTGTGTTGGATAAAATTAATTAAAATTAATACAGTTGACGGATAGTTTAACCGTGTCTTATCCATTCATAATTTATTATTTTGCATTGAGAGCGGAAATAATTGATATTTAAATATTAAAAGTGATTGTAGGTATTGCTATTGTTTTCAAGGAAACTGTTTTTTAAAGTTTTCCTATCACTCGTAGCAGTTTCAAATTAAGCAAAAACCGCTAGAACCAGTGTGCTCTTATATGATTTATAACCTTAATTTACAAGAATCCAGTATGGACACCTACGAAGTCAAGTTTGAAGCAAACAAAAAACATAACCACAATGTGATTGTTGTAACTATGCATGACATATGCATCCCATGACTGTTCTTTAGCTTGGTGTACCAACAAGGATCGCCTGGCTAAAATCACGTGAAGTTTCAGCATGCTGAATGCAAGTATGGCAGCCTCAACCACCATTCAAGAAGGTGTGGAATTTAGAAAATATATTTAAAGGGCACTCTATGAAATTGTACATTTCCGTGTCTCAACGATTTGCTACCTCAATCCATTACCATGCACAATGTAATTTTAACGAAGGTTTTGACAATTTAAAACAATACACGAAACCTAACCTTTATGTACTGCGCGCACCAACCTGAAAACCACATACTTTTGTTTGTGGGTACACCAGACTGAGCGTGGAACGTCACACGCACGTGACAAATTTAATATCGATATTTTAATATCTTCTTTATTATTCAAAATATCAAAAAATGCCAAGGAGAAAAACTATAGGAAATTTTATTCAGTACAATCTAAAATTATTGTAAGACATAAAAGGCTTGGTTGGGTCGAGCTTGGACAAAAAATTAAATTTTTTTTTAATGGAACTGATTTTCTATTTGAGTTTTGTATCTCGAAACCTAACCATTACTATGCAGATTTATAAAAATTATAAGGCTGTCAATGATGATGATCACTTCTAATTATTTTTTTACATCTAATAATGTATATCTCTGAAAAGGCGGAGGGTTCAAAAAGAAATGGATTTCTTAATAGGCAACTGCATTTTGAATACCTAAATTAATTTACTTTTCTTAAAAGGATGAAATAAACAATTTTTTATTCAAAAATTTATATCTCTGTTCGATCTTCCACCAAATAAAGCGAGGCTTGTTACCAAAATAGAAACTTTGCAGAAGCTTTTCCACAAAACATAATCTTTTTCATAAATTCAGCCTGGAAATGGGATGTTGTATTGTTTACAAAAGCAACTGTGAAATATGAAAATGTTTCCGATTTCAAAAATACTTTAATCAAAATGGGCAATCATTTGTTTTATTAAACATACATGCTCCCCCACATCCACTATACACATGCATGTGCACAATTTTGTTGTATTTCCAAAGCCCCCATGACAGAATAATCGTTAATGTATATACCTTGTGCTGATTTTGAATATGCGGGAAAATACATGCGTTTGTGGAATTCGTCAATTTCCCGCGCCGAAAATTGACAAACACTTCGAATATCAGGTGTGGGCAGAAGGGACGTTAATTTTACAGAGATTACATCTACTTTTTATTTTTAGAATATTAAATTAAATGATAAATTTAAAAAAACTATGAAATAATTTATAGAGACGTGTAGTTATATTAGCAAACCCGACGCGTGAATGCCGCCGGCGTGGAGTAGCGGTTACGCATATGCTTTGTTGAGAAAGAAAATCTCAGGAACTACGTTGAATGCGTTAGTAGCACTTAAATCACAATTTTCGTATGTACAGAGACAGATGAATACGGTCTTGGTAACTTCGGCGCAATGTTAAAATTTAAAATTAAAGAGTTGGATGTTGACGTACGAAAATTTGTAATTTAATGCCTGAATGGCACGACACGGAATTTTGTACTAAGTGTTTTACAAAATTCTGCGTCGTCGTGTCATACAGCAAAATTTTGTTCTGTAGATAGTGAGCATGCCCAAATAGGTGCAAATTACGTTGACATCTGTCAGAGAACTGTCCAAATAGTCACGTGACTGGCGATAAAGTAGAATTCCAACAAAATTTTATAGTATTAGCTTAATGCATAAGTTCGAAGCGCTATTATTTATTTATTTTACATGAACGCACGACAAAGCCAACGAGTTACAGCAATAAAGGCCGCGAGCGAGATAAGAGAAAGTGGGCGGACTTTCGGCATGGCGGGGTAAACATATTCTTCTCTGCCCTCTGTGATTGTTAATAAACACTAAAAAATGCGACGCCGACTTTGTACAAAATTCTGTAGGTTTTAGAACATGAATCTACAGAATTTTGTACAGTGTTTTAAACAAAGTTTTGTACAAAATTCTGTCTGTGACTATGCGCAAATTACGTTGACATCTGTGAGAAAACTGTCAAAATAATCATGTAACTGTCGATAAAGTAGAATTCTAACAAGATTTTATAATTTTAGGTTAACGCATAAGTTCGTAGCGCTTTTGTTTATTTTACATGAACGCACGACAAAGCTAACGAACTGCAGCAATAAAGAACGCGAGCGAGATAAGACAAAGTGCGCGGAGTGTCGCCATAGCGGGGTAAACACGTAGTAAACATATTCTTCTCTGCCCTCTGTGATTGTTAATAAACACTAAAAAATGCTCGATTGCGCATCGATGCGACGGCGACTTTGTACAAAATTCTGTAAGTTTTCGAACATGAATCTACAGAATTTTGTAAAAAAGTTTGAACACAATTTTGCTATATGAGACGACACAGAATTTTGTAAAAACACTTTGAACAAAATTTTGTAAAATTCTGTGCCATATCATGCAGGCCTTACGACTTATATTTGCATCTAGATCGGCATTTCTCGCGACACCTTATACTTTCCATAAACAATAAGTAAGTCTTAAATTTCCTAAGCATGACCATTTATTTCTAAGATGTCGGGAACAGAAAAAATGAAATGAAGATACAGGAATTAGAAACTACCAAGAAATGAAAAGAAAGGCCTGTAATAGAGAGTAACGGACTGCTTCATCAAACCAGTGTAAGTACTGGAAACTGAGGGGAAGGGATATGTATCGCTTGATTTTTTTAGCACAATGAGTAATGACTAAGAAAAAAAAAAAAACCTTTATAAAAACAGACTTCCCATACACTTTAGCATAAATAAATAAAACCAAATACAAATTTCTATTTGACAAAAATTACAACATATAAAACAATCTACAAAGGATCTAGATATGTTTTAGGAATCCCGTATTTTTATCTAAGATGTGTCTTGGAACTCTATCTGATCACATGTGTTAAATGCATCTGGATCTGTATCTACATTCTCAGTTAACAAATCTTACTCAATACTGGAAACAAACCAGAGAAAAGACAAAACTAACCTTGCTACGTGATCCACAAGTTGCGTCTGCAGCAGCAAGTTTTTTCCGGGCAAGAGAAAATCACAGATGTTATTCTGGGAGCTCCGAACTGCCACACCATTACCAACACACAGAGAACACAAGACGTCGAGCACTTTTGGATCTCTTCCGTGCTTCTCGAGCAACGAAATTATGACTTTAATGTGTTCATCCTGCAATAATGTTTGTTTAAATGTGAGTAGTAAGAAATTGCATATTTATTTACCCTTAGCATGTTTAAGGCTTCAGGGGAATCGATGAGAACACAGTGGAGTACATCTAACATTCCTGTACCCTCGCTAGCAGCCTGCGAACCGAGTCTAGAGAAGAGCCAATTTAAGCGGTTGGTGTTTGCAAATTGAGCACAGTTTGTGTGGTTCCCTTTGATTATAGCCGCTACAACATATTTAGATTAGCATAACGCAGTTCGCACAAATTCTCGACTCACCTAATAACTGATAGAGGTAGCCAGAAATCATATCCCAGCTCTGGTCGCCAGCCAAGCCCACCAAAAAGCCTTGGGATGTAATGACATTGATTTTATCGATAGCCTCTAGAATTAAATTCAATATTCCTTCCTCCTGGAAGAGATCTTGACGATTGCGCAATGCTCTGAACCGGTTCTGCTTCGCTTCATGTTCTGCATAAACAAAGGTGCAGACTTAGGTTATGTAACTCCAGCTTTATGTTGCACTTACCCATGTCGACTTCAGGTTGAGCAAAATAATTAATCAAATCCTCCAGGCACATCACCATCTCATTGAGGTTAACGTTGGAGAAGAACATGGAATGTCGTCTGTTCATTTGTAGTGTTTCCAGGCCACTGCAAAGTGGAGAAATATGTTTAATAATCAAGGCGGGGATTCATATCCACAAAAAATGCAGAAACGTATTTACATAATAGTGCAATATTGTTTCCTAATATCATTGTTCAAGCAGCTTCGAAAAAACTTCAATACAGAAGTTGTTGTTTTTTCTGTTTTTTTTGTATTCAAAGTTTTTTCGAAGCTGAATGATATTAGGAAACAATATTCCATTATTAGGTCACCCTGTATATGCCAAAAGCGAAGACAGCTGTAGAAAATCTGCTTATATATAGACAGATAGAAAAATATATTCCCCAATAAAACATGCACTTATTTGTAAAAAGTATTTATTATGAAACACCAAACTTGTTTTCCTAGTAATAATTAAAGACATGATTGTGCAATTTACCTAAGCACATGCACGAAAGGGTAAATTAAGCAACATTAAATTAGTGTCCTTTAATTCTATTTATGTAAATACGAATGCATTTAGTTGACATATCAATACTTATTTTACATAAAATTCGGGCCTTATTAAAAACAATAACTCAATAAAGGAATAAATTCACTTACCTAATGAACTGATTAAATAGGTAACTGCACTTGCGTATCACTCTTGCGGTTTTCGACTCTTCCTCTTGACTTCTGCTGAAATCCAATCCGTCATCCATTTTGCCCTCTTCGTGCAGCACAGCTTGCTTTTCCTCAACTTTGCCAACCCCCTTCTTCTTTGTTTCGTATGACTAAAAGCACAAATTATTTACACTTGTCAGCAATTATAAATAACTTGGACTCATAGTATTTTTTTAAGGTTATGTATGTAACTCAAGGCAGAAAAAGCGAGAAACGTTGTTGATAAGTATTGAAAACGATAGACAAACCGCAAAAACGCGTATCTAATTTTAGGTTTGTCTAAAAAATCGTTAGAAAAATTAGGAGACATATTGAGGTTATGTCATCGCAATTCCACTTTGCTGTATTGATTTTCCAAACTAAAAATATAAAATGATTACCTTATAGGAAAGCCATAAGCCCGTCTCTGAATGTTGCACTATAACTGTTGAGTCACCATATTTAATAATGGCGGTACCAATGACTTCCAAATCTTTATCTTCTAACACAGTTTTCAGGTCGTCTTTTTCCTGTCTCAAGCAGAACGTTGAGGAAGCTGTCGTGGCTACCTCTCTGTAAAATACAACCAGGATTAAAATATACAAATATGTTTGACATCATACCGTGCAACGAGATAGAGCTCGTTATTTTCATTGACACTGAGATAGCGACCGGTGGTAAGATGTCTAATCCGCATAGGGTGGAACCAGTTGATAAATCCCCCAGCCCATTTGGTCCTCGCGAGCTCTAAACGCCACAGAGATCTAGCCTGGGACATCACACTGCCCCCTTCGTACACTACAATACTGAAAACAATTATTAGCACAGGCTGTACAAATCCTATTAAAACCGTACTTATGAGCCGGGTCTTCTGACCATGTAGATGGTACACTTAAACACTCGTCACCTCCATGGAAAAACCTTAAAACGTCCCCACCAAACACGTAGCCTACGTACTTCATGCGAGACGTGCCTGTACCGTAAGGCTGCACCGACCAATGCGTAACATGGAAACTGGCGTTTACAATGGACAGTTCGTTTTCCTTTGCTGTGTGCTAGAATTATGTGTTAATTAATCAGGATGCGGGGCATCCGTAGGAAAACTTACCAGATAACGTTCAGTTGCTACGGATACCAAAATTAAATCATCACCCACACGAACTTTCTCACCCTCAGATCTAATTTAAAAACAAATGATGTAGAATTGGTTAGGAATTAGAAATTAGTACAAAAATTTACCTCTGCTTGCTTGCAGGATGCACAGTCCACCAACACGCTTCACCCTGACTATGTTCTTGTAAACCAACATCAAATGCAAGTTTGTCATTGCTGGAACTCGTGGAGAGGCATGCCAGGTACTAAAAAATATTAAAAAAGAACATTATTCTGAGTTCTCCCTTTTAACTCATTTATGTAAAATACTTACCATATTACTATTCAAGTGTCTAAGTAAAATAGCATTGCCGTATAGAAGCGTACGATGACCGGAGCCAGTTCCTTTTCCCTACACATATCAAACGCATTTTATACAGGGTACTAAAACAGCAAAACAACTTTTCACAATTTATCAAATAAAATTTCAATTTATGTAGATCTATAAAGTGTACATTGCAGTTTTTTAATAAACTACTCAAAAATGACTAGGGATATTGTAACGTAAAGCATATATGTTTGTATTTGGCGGCTAATGGTCGTCTATTATTGATAATTAGAGCAAGCGACAATGTTTTATTTTAAAAAACAAAAAACAACCGAATCCAGTTGCAATTGTTTAACCGTATTAGTGTCAAGTCGAGTTTGTGGTTTTGATTGAATAATCTTTCATGTCTTCTTAAGATCGGCTTGGTCACTGTTTTTTTATTCGTGTGTTATACGAGGGTTGATTGATAACTAAGGTCTCCAACAGCGCCGTGGTGCGAGTAGTGGGGATAGAAACAAGTTCTAGCCTGCATTCGGTAGCCTCGAGTGTCTAGTCTAAACGTGCAAAGTTTCAGTTTCCTGTGTCGCACCGTTGTGTAATAGTGTCATTTATCATGAGCTCGACTTCTGGGTTGCTTACCAAGCAACGATCAGTGATAGAATTTTTAACGCTGGAAGGTTGCGCGCCCGTCGAAAGCGTTTGAAAGCAGTTTATGGCAATGTTCGTATGGATGTGAAGAATGTTCGCCAATGGGTTCGACGTGCAATAGGGGCGAGATGAAGATGTTTGATGAAAAAAAAAGATCAGGACGACCAATTTCAGTGACGCATGAGGAGAATCAAAAATGAGCGGATGCGCTGATTCAAGTGCGCTGATTCAAGGAAATCGCCGAATTAAGCAAAGAGAAATTGCTCTGCAACTGGGCATTAGTCAAGAAACAGTGCAGTCATTATCCAGATGTTGAATTAAAAAAAAATGGGCCAGGTGGGGGTCCCGTCTCCCGCGACAATTTACGGATATCATCTCCTTAACCAGTATCGTCATCAAGATGAGTTTCTCGTGAACATCACCACCGGGGACGAATCTTGGATTCATCATTATGACCCTGAAAACAAGCGGCAGTCGATGGAATATCGTCACCCTTCATCTCCGGGTGTAAGAAAATTCAAAACAGTTCCCTCAGCACACAGAGTGATGCTCACGATATTTTGGAATGCAAAGGGTGCCACTCACACGGAATATCTATATAAATTTACTTTATTTTGACACCGGTTTCATTATTTCCTCTTGTCTCAAATATATTTTACAGGATCGGAGACCTTAGTTATCAATCGACCCTCGTATTTGTGTTCTTAGTAATATACAACAATACAAAGAAAGCATTTAACAATAAAACAACGAAATTTAGCCGTTGCTATGGACCAAGGAGGAGATCACCCGGTCGACATTGCTGATATGTTAGGAATAACGCAGAGCGTAATTTCAGGTGGCCTTGCGCGCCTAAAAGACACAGGTACGACTGCGAGAAGGCCTGGAAGTGGATCTTTTCGCATCACAAGAGCTTGTGAGGATCGACTTCTGGTAATTAATACAAGAATGGGCCCTTTTTGAACTGCTCGACATCTAGAAGCTAGAAGCTCCAGAATGTCGCAGGAAATCGAAGTACCCCTAAAATGTCCTGCAAGAACTGTGGCTGAACGAAGACACCGAGTGGAATGGTCAAAACGTAGGCTTCAACAAGCGATACCGTCGGATGATATACTGTTTTCGGACAAGTCCAGATATTGTCTCAACAATGATAGCTGGCGTTAAAGAGTATATCGTAGTGCCGCACATCGTACTTTACCTCAGTATACTCAACCAATCGTTGCCTTTGGTGGTAGTGTTCTTGTTCTTATGGTATGGGCTGAAATTTCTTTAGAATGGCGTACTGACTTCCGTATCTTTAATGATCCACTCCTGGCCCAACGATATGCCCAAGAGATCATTATGGACCATGTTCTGAACCGTCGCAACGCCGTTGGACGGGAACATTTTATTTTTTTTGACAACGACGCAAGGCCGCATCGTGACGAGGAAATAAACCATCTTGTTCTGCTCCGCTATCTCCAGACCTCAACCCCATCGAGCATGCGTGGGACCTTCTGCTGAGACCGATGGATCATTATAATCCAATACCTACTGTGCAACAGCTGAGGGATATATTTCCTGGTACTGTGGCTTCAAATTCCACAAGATCATATTGATAATTGCATTGAGAGTATGACAGTAAGATACAGAGCAGTTATTACTGCCAGAGCAGGTGTCATGCGGTATTAAAATTTCACAAACTTAAGTTAATTGAAAAAAGACAATAACGACTTCCATTATAATATTGTTAAATTTCTTCTTTAAACGTACCTTTGCTGTAATTTTCATGTTCATTACTAAAAAGAGGTTACATTTTGTTGTTTTGGTAGTTTTTTTATTATAAATGCAATTGGTGTTGCTTTTACGTGCCTTACACTGCAATATCCATATTCATTTTTGAGTAGTTTATTTTAATTTTTTAATTTAGAAGCCAAAACTCTGATAAATTGTGAAAAATCTGAATCTAATAGCAATCTACAAATACTTATTGAGCATTTTCCAGGGTTGGGATAACAAGTTTCTAACTAACCGCACATGATGAAATAAAAACCAAGGCAAAACAATTAATTTAAGGGACAATATTTTTCATTTCAATGAATTGTCATTAAGCTGTTTGAATGAGGCAACAAAGGCCATATAGGTCAATTTTTTAGCATAGTTTACTTAGCCTTTTCTCCTGGAAATCGCAGAAGTTGCAGATAGCATTATTGCAATATGAAAAGGTTGTATCTGCGAGTGAGAACTTTTTAAAACTAATTAATCCAGTGCACTTGTCATTGCTATACATAACTGAGTTACTTCATTCACTTTGTTTAAGCACTGTTACTGTTTTTGTGCTACTCACTGTCAAATAACAGGAGGTCCTGGTGAAGCCTCATACAAACATAAAAATAGTTTTTACAGTAAATGGTGGTCAGAAGTAAAGAATATAGTATCAAATAAGTTTTAAGATGATGTTGTAATGTGAAGTTTTCAGGCTTTGCAGTTTGTATCTAATGTCATCTCTTCGGGCTTAGACCGCGTTTTCGTGGAATTGATTGGAGCTGACGTTTCGGTAACCGTTACAGGTAGCATTATCAAACCATAACGAGTGCTGGAAGAAAATTCACTGTAGCTGCATTTCTGGAACTTTCAGTCCCTCAGTAACGGGAATATAAATGACCCAGGAAAAAAAGAAAAACCTAAGTCAGGAAGACAACCCTGGGATTCGAACCCCAGACCTCCCGGATGCAAGGTAAACGCTCTACCGCTGAACCACCTTCCTCATTATTAGTGCTGAACCGGCGAGTCCGGTATTTTTAGGTTCCTCTTGGCTATGGCTGATTGGCGGCGGCATCTCGGATCGTGTGCTAGGTTTCGATTGGTTGGTTACGCCCATGCTTGTTTGCGGTGGTGCGTGTTCTTCTCTTGTTATTTTATGTTGTTTTAAGCCGCGTACAGACCAAGTTTGCGAATATTTCGGGAACAGTTCGCTAATAGTTCTCGTACTGCTGCAGAAGTCAGTGTGTACTAGATATCGCGAGCAGTTCATGTCGGTTGGGAGTTCAGCTAAAGTTCGCTACTGGAGCGGTACCTTCAAAGAAACTGTTAGCGAACACGTGTTAAACAGCAGTTCTAGTGTGGACGTTTATCGGTGATGACCGATCGAAGCACGACGACCGCACTTCTCACGAACTGTCTTCAAACTAAATGACGAACTCGAGTTTCAATTAGAAAACAGTGGTGTGGACGCTAAGCTTGCGAAATGTTCGAGAAAAGCTGGTATTTTGGTCTTACAGGGCTTGAGTGTCCTTTTCCGAGGGTTACTTAGTGTCACAACGCCCACTTCTTGATTGAAGTTCT
Source organism: Limonius californicus (assembly GCA_014611495.1). NCBI lineage: Eukaryota > Metazoa > Arthropoda > Insecta > Coleoptera > Elateridae > Limonius > Limonius californicus. The sequence continues at coordinate 34,254 of JABXWE010000453.1, read as the reverse complement.
GTGGGTAAATAAATAGATTGCGTATAGGAAATGATTGCTGCCACTTTAACCCTGCTTGACGTGGTTAGTGACGTGGTTCACTAACCCAACGGGACCGCCGACGATTTTAGTTACATTCCGAGGCTCCGCGGGTAGCAGTGTATGAGCAAATATTACGGTTACCCATTCAAGTGGTCACCGCGCAGATCTTTACTTAACTTCAGTACTGTTAGGCCAGTTCTGTTGTGTTTTCCTATTTCTAAAGCTTTCCTTGCGAGGCGTTGGCCTCGGCGTTGTACGCGTGCGATAACTCTTGTTTCTTCGAGGAAAAGAGCGCTACAACAACATATAACCACAGCAGAACCCGCATCACTGCAAACAACAATCATGGGGATAACCAACCAACCAACCGGGGCAGTAACTCAGCACGCCAGCCGAGACTCCTCCGCCAGTCAACTATGGTATAAATACAGGATTCGCCGCCGGTCCAGCACTCATTATGCTTTGATAATGATTTTGTAATATTCTTCATCATATTCATACAACACTAATACTGGAATGCTTTAGTTATTTGCAAACATTTAGTAATAGTTCTTAGGGTAAACTTTATTCTGCCACCAATTCCTTTTTATATAAAACTTCTTTTTTACTGTTTTAAGCTCTGCTCTACAAAGTCCGTGAAGTATGACGTTTTGTATTGAAGTTTTTCGGTTGAGAGTTACAGGGGTATTTTTTTATGAGAACTATATCATTTAGGATATAATTATGTCCATAATGGCGCCCTACATCGAGCAGGTTTAAGACTATGTTCCTTTCAAAATCCTTTTCCCGTTAGGATTTATATCAATGCTCAGCTACAGAAAAGCCAAAAAATTGATTATACAACCATGTTATTTCAAAAATGGACAAAGTGCACGTATAACCTTTATTCCAACCCTGCGACTTAAAGCTGAATTACACATAACAGAACTACAAAATGTGAAAACCTTATGAAAATCTTGAAGACAAGAAACTGTGACTTAAACCAAACGTGGAGACCTAGCAATCTGGAGTACGAAAAATAAATACACAAGATTACAAAGAATATTTAAATCTACCCTAAAAAAGAGTAACAAGAATCAAAATAGATTTTCATAAGGCATAAATCAGTTATATGAACTCTAAAGTCAATCTGTCAATGTTAAATCCAGTACAATCTACACATTTGAAAAGATTAAACTTTAATAATCTACAGTGATGAGAGCCAATTCAAATGTTAATATAAAAGGCCATATATAATAGTAGGTACTACGATAACTCAACACCTAAAAATGCTACTGTGATAATTAATTAAAAATACCAATTGATATTATTTTATTAGTTGTGTTAATACAATTATTAAAAATGTTAGTTTATATCAGGGTTTGAACCTGTTCACTTTACCGCACAATGTATGTCTACTTACTAAACTGTCTTGCTCCTGAAACGCAAAAATCATGCAGGTAATCTTAGGTCAACTCACATACAAATTAATTAAAAATGTTGTTGCCTATAAGTCACTCCAGAATGAATGTTTATTGAAGAATACACGAGGACACAATAATTGTGGAAATTTTAAGCCTTTGACGTCTCGACAAGATGCCAATCAATGCAGGGATCCCAACACGAAAGAATAACATTTTATGTCGTGTGATAACCGGACTTTTTGAGAATACGGTTATCACTACTGAAAGGGTAAAACGCAAGATTTGATTTGGGGAATTTTTACGGTAATACTCATTAAAGTTGATAAAAATTTGAGGTGGCAAGGAGGGTTTAACCGTTATTATCTGATAACAATTAATTGCTAGTCATAAAAACACAATCAAATGCAAGCGTAATAAACTGAAAAATACATAATAAAGTTTGAGGACACGATAAAATTATTGCTTATGTTTTTAGAGATCCTAGTCTAGAGTCTTTTTAAATACAAACTTGAAAAGAAAAGGAATTTATAAAACCGTACTGTTATATTAGGAGTTGCCTTGCCGTTTCCTTACGCAATCTCCGCTCAAATGGCTTCAGTTGCTCTAAAATAGTAGTTAGGGTGTATCTGGGAAATATGAGCGTACTAGGTAATATGAGCACATTTGCAAAATTGAATAAAAAAATGTTCACGCTGGCGACATCTGTGGTTGAGTTTGTTGCTTACTTCCTTAGTGTGCCATAGGAAACGATTAAACCATCTGCGATGTCGCTAAACGTCACTTTGGAGATGTTTACGTTTATACGTGCAAAAGTTCATTTGATCTGTCAGTATAGAAAACATTGTTGCTTCGATTGTTGAAGGTAAGAAACTGTTATCATCGGTCATTTTTCGTGCAATTAATTTCTAGCCAAACATTGTGGTTTTGGGTAATATGAGCATAGGCTAATCTTGGGTGCTCATATTACCGTTAGGGCCAAAGACAATAATTTTATTTATTAAAAATTTGTTTTAAAGGTATCCACAATAGAAGAATGCCTAAAACTCGCATGAAGAAGGGTACCTATAAGATCTAGTTGCTCCTCTGACAGCATGAAAAGCGCGCTTAAGCTTGTTTTAGATAAAGAAGTGTCTGAGAAAAAGGCTGCAAGTCAATGCGGAATTCCACGACAAATATTAAGGCGTTATTTGGAAAAAACTCGTCTTGGCCAAGAATTTTCTTTGAAGGAAAAACTGGGACGAAATAGAGTGTTAACATTAGAACAAGAGAAGGAATTAGTCCAAGTACTTCTTGATATGAAGAGAAGGCTATTTGGTGTGAGTATGAAAGACGTAAAAAGATACGTCTTTACTTATTGTGAACAAAATGATATCAATAACTCTTTTTGATAAAAATAGACAACCAGCAGGTGATGACTGATTTAAGGATTTCCTTAAGAAACCCACAAATTTCAGTCAGAAATCCCGAAGCGATATCTATGCAGGGGGCACTTGGGTTTAACAGAACTAAAGTCCAATTATTTTTCGACAACTTACAAGCACTAATTCTTAGCAAAAATCGTGAAACAATTAGAATTCCACCTGAAAATATCTTTAATGTCGATGAATCTGGGTACACAACGGCCCACAAACCTGGAAAAATTGTTGCCAAAAATGGTAAGAAATGCGTGGGTGTTATTACAAATGCTGAAAAGGTTAAAAATATTACAGTCGTGTGCTGTATCAGCGCAGTTGGACAGTTCATCCCACCAATGTTTGTATTTCCAAGGGGGAAAATGCGTCCCGGCCTTCTTGACAAAGGCCCACCAGGTGCAATTGGAGTTGCTAACTCATCTGGGTGGATTACTGAGGAATTGTTTGGAATATGGTTTGACCATTTTATAAAAATTATAAAGCCAGATGTTCGTCGCCAACCAGTGCTTCTAATTCTCGATGGCCATACATCCCATACGAAGAACCTGTTTGTAATTTTAAAAGCGAGACAGAACAACGTTTTACTTCTCTCTTCCTTCCCATTGCACGCATAAGTTACAGCCACTTGACGTGGCTGTTTTTAAAAACATACACACTTTTTATGATCAAAGATGACTCAGCATCCTGGAAGAATTGTCTCAGAAAAGTATATTCCAGAATTGTTTAATACGGCCTATGGTAAACGAGCAACTATGAAAAATGCACTTTCAGGATTTAGAAAAACTGGAATACATCCATTTAATCCACATCTATTTACTGAAGAAAACTTTATTGCATCTGAAGTAACTGATAGAGTTTTTCACAATACCGAGATTAATGTTGAAAACTTATAAGTCACACCACCTCAAACACCCACAATTGCTGAATATCGGAATATGCCTAAACCTCCTGAAAAATCACAAGATTGCAACAGAACTTTAGTCGATGAAAATCCAGAACTAGCTACCACATCTAAGCATCTGAATTCTTTCTTTAGAGATCTTATTCCAGTTCCTATCAGGAAAATAGTTGCGCCAAGAAACGCAAAGTAGCCCATTCAATCGTATTAACAGAGAGTCCCTACAAGAACGAATTAATGGAAAATGCTGGAAAAAAGAGGAAGATTCCTGTTCCAAAAAGAAACTTGAGTAAAAGGGAATCTAAGAAGAAAACGGAAAAAAGTGAAAATCAAAACGATAAAGATGCAGACTGCCTTTTTTGTGGAGAATCATTTTCAAATATAGGAAGTAACTGGATCAAGTGTATGGCATCTCAAAGATGGGCACATGTTGAATGCGCAGGAGTTACAGCAAAAACGAAAATATACCGCTGCGACCTGTGCACCTGATTATTTAGCCTATATTTCTTTCTTAACCAGCCTTTTATTTTTTATGTAAACTTGTATTGAAGTTCAATAAATACAGGGAATTTTTTTTAGTATACATTGCCTATGTATACTTTTAAAAGAAACGCGGCAATTTCGCCTATTGTGTGGGCAACCAACTATACAGACAACTAAAAATCAGAAACAAACAGTGGCGGCTTGTACTAAAGGGCACAAGGGCACGTGCCCACCCAACCACCATGATAAACACAGAAAGAAATTCGCATGTAATTCAGTGCATTATTTTAATTTCATTATTTTAACGATGGTATCAAATTTTCCTTCCGCACCACAAGCGCGGCTACACGCTCAAAACTATGTTCCGGGGAACGCTCTGATTTGTTCCCCATGTAGAGGTGATTCGGTTGCCTGTCGGTTATCTTCCCTATACGCGATATACCAGGCGAATGGGGCACCGAGCAGATTGTTCCCCATTTAAAGTCAACATTTGAATTTCGACCGCAGTGTTTTGTGTTTTCGCGCAATCGCGCGTTTGAATTCAAAGACGAAAGATTGGATGTGCGGATGTTCAGTAACAAATAAACTGTTTTGTTTTATGTGCTTAATTTTTAAGAAAGAGGTTAGTGCATGGAATAAACCAGGGGTGAATGATTTAAAACACATTGCAGAGAGGACAAACAAACACAATTCTTCCGTTTCTCACATGAATGCGTGCATGGATTTTAGTGTTTTAGGCAAAGTGGACATCCGTAAACAATTAGAGGGTGCTTATTTGCGTCATAAAATTAAGTACAACGAAGACGTGGAAAAAAATCGTCATATTTTGCGCCGGTTAATTATGTGTATTAAATTTTGCGGCGCCTTTGAACTAGCATTGCGAGGTCACGATGAAACATTAACGACAGACAATCCATGAATTTATTTAGGGTTAATCAACTTTGCTGCCGAATTAGACGCTGTGCTTGCAATACATATGAAAGGTTCACAAGTGTTCAAAGGCGTCTCAAAAACTATTCAGAACGAATTGCTAGATGCAATGTTGCAAATTTACAAGCAGGAAATATTAAAAGAAATTAAATCTACAAATTTCATTGCTTTGGAGGCCGATGAAACTACTCATAGACGTCTTTTCCAGCATGAAAAATAGGAGAATGGATTTTATGTACAAAAAATAGGTAAATTTTTTCTTGTGCCCACTCTCTTTCTTAACTCACGAGCCGCCACTGGAAACAAACGTCACTATAGTTGTGAATTATTTGAGTATGAAGGTTATGTTGATGCAGTGTTTATATTAAATAAGTATTTCATCCTGTATATAGGACACAGATGATGACTTTTTTGTTAAATGCAAAAACTGACAGGGTGATGTTTCCGTAAGGTCCGTGCACATTATATTTCTTTTGTACAAAACACATACATCAGCGGCAAAGTGGTGTAATGGTCAGCATAGCTGCCTTCCAAGCAGTTCATCCAAGTTCAATTCCCGGCGATGGCAAACTTTTTTTAATTATTATTATTCAACGTAGCATAAAATATTTCATTTCATTTCTTCGGTTAAAACGTGATTACTTTCAGTTTTTATTTTATGGGAATTTATTACGCATCCCTCTGATTTAAATTATCTAACAATTGTTTGACGCTAAATAAAGATTAATTTTATTTTTTAACATTAAATTAATTTGATTGCTGTGGTTACAGCATGCTTGAGTTGTCTGTATAGTTGGTTGCCTACACAATAGGCGAAATTGACGCGTTTCTTTTAAAAGTATACATAGGTTATGTACTGAAAAGAAAAATTCCCTGTATAAATAATTGCAGCCTTTTATTTTTGGTGCAAAACCTGTATTAAAGTTAAATAAATATAAATAATTACATGTGTGCTCATATTTTCCTGGCTAATGCTCATGTTAAGCAGATGCAAGGTAATATGAGCACAAAACCCAATTTTTATAAATCACATACAGGGTGATTTTTAAAGACAATATAAGTGAAAGCTTTTGGATATCAATTACACATATATACACACCCATTGTTTTTAACGAACTATTAAAAAAAACCAAAAAAATTATGTATTTCCTTAACATGCTTATAATACCCCGATATACCCTATGTATGAGCAACATGAGATTGAATTTATGTAACATGTTTTATAGAAACTAATAGTTACATGTTAGACATTTCATAACTTGCCAGCTACTAAGCTATACTATGATAAACGATATTTTTGAAAAGTCTGAACAAATATTTATGGCACCACTGACCTAATATCGATAAATTTAAAGAAAAGCTCCTTCAAGTAAATATCGATCAAATAAATATCTGAATAGCAGTAAAAGTTAGAAAATAATTCTTTAAATATATTCTATATTCTCAAAACATACAAAATTTATTTATTTGGTGAATTAAACTTATATATATTTTTTTTTAATGTCTGCGTAAGAATCTTACAACTTGCTGACAATTTTATGGGTTTGGGAGCCCTGCAATTACATCGTTTCTAGGCACGAATGGTTAAAATTGCGTTTAATTAGTAGAAATTTTTAAAATATTCTAGTTAACACAAAAACACAGATGATTGGAATGACCTTTAAGCTACTTCTGATTTTATGGGCCTCTTTCATCAAACAATTTATCCCGGAACCTGCTAATCAGTTCCCTTAAATTTCTGCATTTAATAAGTGAACCACTGGTACGTCAAAATCCTTCTCTTTCGGTTACTATCTATAAAGAGCAGCAACAACAAAGAACTAAAAATTGGTTTTCTACACAATTATCTAGAAGCAACAAATAAAATGGTATCTTATTTAAAATTCAGAACATCGCAAGTGACATTAAATACAAGAATTTTAGGGTGGAGCGACACATAAGCGTATTAGTAACATAGACAGCAATACAAACACAGGAGCCCTTCTCAAAGAATTTGGACGCACCATTAGTAATTTTTATGCACAGAAACAAAAATGCGATGGTACCGAAATTCTATGGCCTCTTATATCAATTTTAAGCCATACATCTAGTTGGGACCAAGAGCCCACCCCTATAAACCAATGCAAAATAGTAGCAGCACCAACTTACCGTTTCGCTACCAGCAGCAGTGACCAATTCCTGCAAAGCTCTTACCGAAAGAGCTTGCTCGATTACGAACACGCATTGCGAAAGATCGGGAGGAATATTCTATAAATACAGAAGCTTATCGGGATGTTAACTAAGGATTCATTTCTGTTACCTTATCAGCGATATTTTCTAAATAACAGTGTCGGTTGCCGAAACCTTCGGCAGCCAGGCACACCCGTTCACCCGTTGCGGTGCACGAAAGACACACCATGTCTTCCTGTAAGACATGATTTACATCGAGAGGGTATATAGATTTTTCGACTACTGCACTTAACCTCGAAATATCTACTTACCGTCCGCAAGAATGAGACATCATCTTGTTCGGAGCCCCCTTCCCCCTCTGCCATTTTGGGGCCTTAAAAAGTTCTGAAAACATACAAGAAAACATTGAAAATCATGAATTACGAAATTCCGGGATTTCTCAAAATATTGCAGCAAAAAATGTTGCCAACTTTAAGAAAGTCACTAGATCTAGTAACTAAATGTCTCCAAACTTCTGGAAAACTTTTAATTTAGATTTACAATTTCTCGCAATTACTTAGTTATCATTAAAAAAACTATTGAAGCATAAAAAACAATAGGGCAAATTTAGTCGACATCCGGAATTACATTAAAAAGTTAGGTTAGGAGCTCATGAAGTACCTACGCATTAATTTTTTCCAAAAGAACTTTTACCGAACAAAGCATAATTTATAAATAAAGCCTATTTACCGAATTAACGCTAGATTCCTACATAAATAATATTAACACACACACCCAACACAGCCCTAGAATATCGTGGTCTAGAACTGAAAGTCTTTCTAATTATAAATAGAGCTGAGAGTGCAGTCTATTTTTAAATCAGCTAGCTGAACAAAATTAGAAAACAGCCGTTCTTTGGAGAAAAAACAGCAAATAATGCCAAAATGCACTTGAGATCTTAGTAACCCACATAAAGCAACAACACAACAGTCTGTTTAATTTTATATTGAACTTAAAATACACCAGAATGCAAATTTAACAATTACATAATGCAAAACATGACAAAGTCAAGATTGCAATACAAAACTAGTGCGTTTAAATGGACATGTCTTTCTTTTAACCTTTGGATACATTCAAGATTAACATGGATTTGTTTGTATAAAACCAACTAAAAGATCTTTACGTGTGCATATTTAACAACTTAAGTGCTACATAATACTAAAAAAGAAAACAATTTATAATAATCGTATAAAATATAATAATAATAATGAGTAGTAGTAGTAGTAGTACTGATGATGATTGGAGTAATAACAACAATAATTGTACCTACTTATGTAATTAAAAAAAGTTTTAACCTCGATCGTACGAAATACTAGATAATAAAAACGAACATTTTTAAGCTAATAATAAATATTTTTTTGGTATGCATCGATATTTATTAACAATATACAATATGTACAGCATAGACATTTAGTAAATTAGTTACTTAGTAATAATTAAATATTTAAAACACAGCCAAAATGCTGTTGACTATACAAAATTAAATACAGAAATCACGTACCACCGACATGCCCCGTTGAAGCAAACAAAAATCTATACATTATACATACATTTCGCCAATACCGAAGCATAAATTCCAACGGGGCTAACCACACAAATGCCGTTCCGAAGAAAAAAAAAACACGTCTATTTACAAAAAAGTGTTAAAATCACTGTCTTGTGCCCGACACCATCTTACAAAAAATACCATTTCCGATCAGACACAATAACCGAAAGTTTACTGGTGTTTTTGTTCTAATACTCATTTTTTCCCATCTTACCCATAAAATATTTTGATTAAAATACTTGACAAAGATTTTTTTTTGTAATTATACATTTTATATCTAAAATATTGCTGCTACGCTATGCAAGAGATAGAGAGGGAGAGAAAGATGGTTCAGCTATTTACTAGCCACAAACACTTATGAGGTATATCAACGTGTTATGAATTGTAGATCTTTGTTTGTAAGTTACTCGATTTCTGTATTCATGATGTTACGACAAACTTACAACTACAATAAGTTAACTAGTACAATATCCTAGGATGTATTTATGCAAAGCAGAGGAATTCTTTTGATTCGTAAATGAGCATTTGATTTGTTTGTTAACCTGATAAAATGCCTGCAAAACAACAAGAATTAATTTCTGATAACACAGCAAAATATCATATTATACAGGATGTGTACAAAAATCACTAAAAATATACCAATATACGACTACCACACCCTGTATAATAAAAACAATAGTACAGGAATTCCATTAGCACACTTTTAAAAATAGTTTCGACACATGCCAAAATAAATATAAACCGGAATTGTTTCCAAAAATTTCAAACCCACTCTACGATTACTACTCTAATGATTACATTACAAAAAATATATATAGAGGGTGTCTATTTCGTGCACTATTCTTTCATTGTTTAATATATCGAAAAATGCTATCACAAAAAGTTGTACGAAATTTTATTCTGCATATTCTAAAATTCTTTCAGACGCAACGGTAAGGCGTTAGTTCTAAATTAATTAAACATTTATTGATGTTTAAAATTCCTTAGTACAACACACGAATGGAATGCTGCACATTATGTAATTTATCAAAATGTTTTTTTGATGTAAGTCGTCCCAAACCCGCGACGCCGAAACAGTTTCGTGACAAATAATTAACAGCGCGGAAGGAGAGTGGAGGGGGTTAAAGTCGGGATTTCGGCGTTATTTTGAATTTTTTATCGACCGCCGTTTACGCGTCCGGGCGTCCAATTCAACGAAAAAAATCCCCAATCTGGAATTTTTGCCGATTTTTCGAGTTTGATCAGTTGCGACGTCGTGCGAACGTTATAAAATCGTAAAAACAATCGAAGCTCTCGATAATTGTGTAAATTTTAGGGGGGCGGGAATGGGGGTGGGGGCATTACGGTTTTTCAAGTCGGAAAACCGAACAGGGGGATCAATAGAAATCGTCGCGGGATTTTCGACGATTTTTCGAGCGCCAGCGGTCCCCAAATTTGTTTCTTCTTTGGGCGATGGATTGGTCCGCAGGTGAGTTACGGGTACGCGCCGAGCGGTAGTCAAAGCGCCAAAGAACCGAACGTAGCTGTATACAGGTGCAATCATGGCCCGAAACGTTTTGAACCACAGCGCACAAAAATTAAAAAAAAAAAATATGTTTTCCCGCCATAGATTTTTGCGTTTTTCAACCGAACCGGCTCAAACTCGGGGAACTGTCGAGGGCCGTGCCCGACCGCGACCTGGCGAAACCGTGTCCGGATCGGCCTTCCCGTTCGCAAACGGCGGCGGTGGGGGCGAGCGGACGCACTCGTCGGCTTTGACAGCTAACACCGATCAAAACGATTTTTTTTTCAATCTCGTCGATCGAAAATCGGCCCAGGGAAAACTTTCAGCGCTGACCGTGTGCTGCCAAAAAAGTGTCTAAATATCTACATTCCGTAGTTTGTATGATTATATTGGGGAAACTGTTGTACCTTGATCATAGTGTACCTTGAAACATTTGAAATAGCTTCGGCTGGTGTTGCTCTCTAGCGGAGGTTCTCGCATCTGAAGTCAGTCCTATTCAGGAGTCTTTCGTCTGCGGATGTGAATGGATTCACGTTTTTTTCAATTCTCAGATACTTTCGTAAATAAACACGCCGCCTGTATTTCGTGTCTTCCTCCTACATTTTTGAAGGCAAGTGATTGATTATTTGCACTGACATACCCTCAGATAACCTGTACAACGTAACCCATCTGGTTTGTCATGAAAAACAATTTGGAAGGAGTAGCTTGCGTTTTTCTATAACGGATGACCATCTTGTACAGTTGTACCTTGAAACAAAAAGGCTCTTGTACCTTGGAACAGACCTGTGACAGCGACGGGACTTTTTTTTAGGTGAGAAATCTTCTTTTATCTTTTCTTTCGACTGTTTATTGACTTTTTGTCCCATTTTGTTACAGATAGTCCGCTGCTACAATGCCGAGAAGAAAGGAGTAACACGCCTCCCTGTAAATATTGAAAAATTGGCCGCTGCTGTGACTACTGTCACACTCAATGATGAAGAGAGATTATCACTGAGGAAGACAGGTAAGAGAGATTATCACTAAGGGAGATATGTAAAGTGTTTAAAATTCCAATTGCAACGCTGTTCCGTCACGTACGTAAACACAAGGCAAGAAACGCGGCAGAATTTCAATATGAAAGTAACTTTGATGTGAATAGTGTTTTCAAAAGACAATGAGAGGGAACTGGTTGATTATGTTACAGGAGTAGCTCGAATGCACTATGGTCTAACGAAAAAAGGAGCGAAAAAGCTTACTTCCAAGTATGCTTCAAGGATGTGCCAGATTCTTGGGATAAAATCAGGTAGCAGGGGAAGAATAGATGAGGCACTCCATGAAAAGACATGGAAATCAACTGTCCATTCGAAAACCTAAAGCCTCTAGCTTGGCTCGTGCAGCCAGCTTCAATAAAACGAACTATGTTAAGTTCATGACGAACTTGGAAGACATCCATCGCCGTTTTAGTTCTATACCGCTTGAAATGATTTGGAATTTGGACGAAACTGGTTGCACTACAGTGCAAGATCCGCCTAAAATTGTTGCCCCAGAAGGAGTTAAACAACTTGGTAGCACAACCTCTGCTGAAAGACGTCAATTGGTGACTGTGATATGTGCTGTCAGTGCTACCGAAAACCAAATGCCCTCAATGATGAATATTAAGGACTACATACTTACTGGAGCCCCTTCTGGTACTCTAAGCTCAACGAATCCATCTGAGTAGTCGAATGAGGACCAATTCTTCAAGTTCATGGGGCATTTCATTAAACGTGCTAAGCCATCTAAGGAAGAACCAGTTCTCCTAATCCTTGACAACCATGAATCTCATTGTAGCATACAAGTAGTGGAAATGGTATCACAAAGTGGCATCAAGATGTTGATTTTCCCTCCCCACACTTCAGGACGTCTACAACCACTCGACTTAACATTGTTTGGTCCTTTTAAGACGTACTACAACCAGGCCTTGGATGGCACATGAACAACCCCGGTAAAACAACGTAGGAGAGGCTGTCGTTTTAGCTTTTCCAAGAGTTTCCACTCCGAACAACATTTGCAGTGGTTTCAGGCACCCTGGAATATACCCTCTCAACAGAGCTGCTTTCTGTGATGACGATTTTGAACCGGCCTCTGTTACTGACCGTCCCAACCCATAGGTAACCAGTTCAGAAATAATCTCTCTTCCTGGGTCATCACAAGCCATAAATCCAGGTCCATCACATGTGCAAACCTTTCTCTCGTAATGAGAAACCCCACAAACAAGTGTGCGAAATGATAAAAGACGGACTCCTGAACAGGTGCAACCGTATCCAAAGGCTCCCCCTAGGAAGGACACTACAAGGGCAAAAAAAAACAGGAACTACAAAAATCCTCACGGACACACCCGTGAAAGAACTTAGAAAGCAAAAAACGATTCCAAAAGTCAACCAGCCGAAGATGAAGAAGCCACCTTGCAATAAGAAAAAAGCTACAGCAAGAGCATTGTTTGAAAGCTCCGATGAAGATACGGAAGATGCTCCATATCAAGATGAGAGTGATGTTGAGGGAAAAACATTGGAAGAACTTTTTTCTTCATTGGATGACGATGAAGAAGAGATCCAACCCCCTTTGGCTAACAACATCTCAGATGGATTTCTTGGAAAACGGAGATTTAGTCCACTATGTTGGATGTGTTACACAAAAACTCTCAGCAAGTGAATTTGAACTCAGCTACCTAAGGAAGAAGAGTGAAAAACATTCTGTTACCCGTCAGTGCCTCATATCGCTACAGTTGATATCATGGACATGGTAGCTCTTCTGCCTGCTCCAACTGGAGAAGGAAGTGACAGAATTAGAGAAATAAAGTCTTTTAACTCCCCATTTTACAAGTATAATGTCAAGTAAAATTGTTTCCCAAGTTTTCTTAGTTTATGAACAGAATCAGATGTACAATGTTTGCAATTTATAAGGAAATATATTTGGCTAAGTTTTCAAAGTTATTCACTGCGTTTAAATTGAGAAAATATAATACTTTGTTCGTTTTCTGCTGGTTTTTCTTAAAAATACTTACCGTTTCAAGGCACAGGAGCAATGTCGTACCTTGGAACAAAAACCTTCCTTCACATTTTTCTACACAGACTCAACCAAACATAAGGAAATCCAAATTTTTGCTCCTAGAACTATTAGTCTGGATTGCTGTGAGGTGTTGGCACCAGAAGCAATGCGATAGTGATGAATTTTGAAGTGCGATTACCAAACAATGAAAAAGTGTTCCAAGGTCCAACAGTCTCCCCTACACAGTTCATTGGTAATCTATGCATTTTTCCACATTTTGATGCCATACTGCTTTTCTACACCCTTGATTATTAAGTTTGGTATTATTATTATTTCCCATTTAGTTGGCATGTTTTTCTTTCTCCCTTATAGTTTTTACTAGATTGTATATTCTTTCCGCTACTCTCTCCTTCTGTCTTGATCATCTCACCGCATATGTCATCTCTTCCACAGCTTTACTATTTCTTATGGAAGAGAAGTCGGGAATTCAAACCCGCGACTCGATGTTGCTTTAAAATAATTGGGTACCTGTGTTCAAATGAACAACGAGTAATAATGCGGTTCGAAAATGCGGGATGCCCACCACATCACCATGTGTCATGTATCCGGCACACGACAAGCGTCATCAATATTGGATCCTAGACTTCTTGATCTTTTTTGTTCTGTATTTTCGTTGCATCCACTGAGATATTAACATTTGAAAAATAAGTTACAACAAGATGAACATACAACTACCAACTACTAGCTTTTTCTGAAAGGTTTAGACACCTTAAATCATTTGATGAAAGGTATTAATATACTGATCGTTAAAAAAAACATTTCACCCTACTTGTCTGTAAATAATTTTAGATTATGCAAAAAAGAATTCCCTTGACGGCATCCCGCAATATTTGGAATGATGAAGAAGATACATCAAAGAATCTTGCACTAAACAGACGCCCTTACAGATCTTAGAAACCACAAAACTTACTTGAAAATTTCAATAACTTGCTTCGTGTCCAGCCAGAATATAAAGGTCGTGTCCGTCTTCTCCCGTTAACGTGCCAGTATGCAACAAATGGCTCTCCAACACCACCACTCTAAGCAACAATGACGATATAATTACGTTACTAAGAAAGGCAAGGGAAACATGTAATGCTTACTTGTCAGATCCTAGCAGTTTGTACGTTCTGGACTGATCAATAACGTCCTGCGTTATGTCACCATTCTTGAACGACCGACCCAATACGCCATGCTTATGAAACGCCAAAACACTGTCCGGCAGACACACTGCAAATTTGGCACACTTAAAAACCTTCAACGTACTAGCCATAACCTTAACTTACCTATACTTTCTATTTTAAAATCAAATTTCAGTTCGGAGATCTGCTTTTTGTTCACCCTTAAGCGTCCCTGCGGCGTGACAATTTTAACTACATTATCGTAACATATTAAAATTGAGTCTTTTTCGAGTTGAGTAACATTGACTATGTTGAGGTTCTCTCGCTTTGGTATTACCGTCGCGGTGCCGTCCATATCCTGCAGCTCGTCAGAGTGGAACCAACTGGCCCCTGAGAAAAATCGTTTATAACAAAATGTCAACGCGGTGGCTCGATTTACAACCTGAATTCATGTTTATGAGATCCAACTTAAACCTATTGGGCTGGTACGCCTGTTTTACCGACACGCACACCACTGGATACTCGAGCTCCGGTGTTATGATCATCTCAAAAACATTCAAAGGCGTCGGCAGAACACACTCCACGTGCTTAAAAGTAACCAAACAATTAGATTAACACAGAAAGTGAGTGTAATAAATTTTGCAGAAACATTAAATTTGGAAGGTTCCCAAGCATATCGTATATCGAGGATAAGTATATAGTATATGTGTCTTATTACTGGCAGCAGTCGCACTCTCTGCGGATAATCGTTAATTGTAACCCAACCCCAACCAAATGGCTTCACCCGGTCGAGTACCAACCCTCATTGATGTGAACTATTTTATTCAAAAATCTCACCAGTATTTGAACCCGAGTCCCCCGGTTTCCTTTTACTGCTTTCGTGTAGAAATATTTGATACATGACGCGATAGATATAATTGAAAACGCCAAGTTCAAGCACTGCGACCGTATCATCATGACCAACCAAACCATACACAATCATGAAACAGCTATAGTTTTACAAAATTAAATCAGAAATGGCTTACGAAGCTGATTTGATAAGTTTAATAAATTTCTATGAGATGGCGCTCCAAATCATACAAAAATGGTCAAGATTACCGCAAAAAAAAGTGTTCTTTCACTACGACTACGTGCCGTCCCACAAAAATTGACCGTCGTCATGACAAAATTGCACGAATTAACCTTCAAACTGATTTCTCATCCACCCTATTCTTCGGACTAAGCCCCCGTGCGACTTCATCCTGTTCCCAAACTTGAAAATTTGGGGCAGTGAGAAGAAATTCTCGTAGAATGAGGATATTATCACCGCCCTCAATGCGTATTTTGCAACCTCTGAGAAAATCTACTTTTCCGACGGAATGAAAAAGTAGGAATCTTGCTGGACTAAGTGTGTGGCCCTCAATGGAAAGTATGTTGAGGAATAAAATTGTTTTTTCCAAAAAACATATGGCTTTTAACTTGTTTTTTACCACATTTATCAAGCTACCCTCGTATATAATCCCATTTAGCTATATTTACTATGGGTATTATTCCTAAGACTAAAACAATGCTTAATCTAAATGCTAATATACAAGGTATCCCTAAATTAAGTACTGTAATTTACACAGCATGCAAAATTAAGACTTTTACCTCATAAACTCCAATTCTTCGCCGTTTCTAAAAACAGTATCTAGAAATATTTTTAAAATTATTTTCTGTCATATTTCGGAAATAAGGCCAATTATTATTACAATTTACTTTCAGAATAGAACACTGACACCTCACTCTGAAGGTGCAAGCTGCAATGTCTTGCGAAACGTTAGTTTGGATGGGTTCACAAACAGCTAACAGCCATAAGCCGATTAAGTATTATTGTCCTGGCAAACAAAATACATCAAGATCAAATCCTTGTCCGCCCTAAGTTTTGAATAATTTAAGCACACGGCTCTGTTTAGGTAGGCAGAGCCTACGAACAAGTATTGCTCAAACTTCTAGAGCAAATGCTTGTAAAGGCAGACAAGCTTCAGATCAGGCCTTACCTGATAATGCTGGGCGTAGTTCCCAAAGGACGACGCGGTCTAAGCCAAAAGTAAATTGTAATATTGACAGTTCGAGAAACCGCGAAAGCCTCAAAGAATATTCGAGGCCAGTTGTTAAGATGTTAATACAAGGGCAGCCTTTTAAGTTTTTACAAACGCTCACTAGGTGGCGCTATTGAGATGTGTCATCAATATTTCCGTAAAATTTGACATTTGTTATTGTGAAAACAGTGGCAGACAGCTTAGAAATTGACCGAATAGTTTATTTACAGTGAGCGTTTAAAGAAAGCTATTTTATGAAAAACTGGAAATTTCGCGTGAAGGTTTTCGTTGGATAATTTTTTACGATTTTATTAAAGGCCTAACTCAACAACAATGCATAGAACCGCTTCGTTCAACTACTGGTAATGAAGCACCATCAGAAAAGACTGTTTACAAATTGGTTTGCAGAATTTCGTCGTGGTCGTGCGTCCATCATTGATGAATTTTGTGCAGGTCGACCAAAATCAGTTGCTATTACAAAAAACCTAGATGCTGTGCGCAATACGATTGAAGAAGATCGGCATGTGACTTACAGTGAGATAGAGGCATCTTTAGACATATCGAAGACTGCAGTACATTCGATTTTGCTGTGAAAAAGATGTTTCCAATGGATTCCGCATAATTTGACCGAAGCTCAACAAAAAGCTCGTGTTAATTGGTGTAAGGAAATGCTCAAAAAAATCGACCGAGGAACAGCAAAATCCGTATATATCATTGTAACAGGTGGCGAAACTTCGATATATTCGTATGAACCGGAAATTAAACAACAATCCACTGTTTGGGTGTTCCAAGATGAACCGAGTCCAACAAAAGTTGTTCGTTCACGAAGCACTTCCAACAAAATGATCGCTTGTGTCTTCGGTTGTAGTGAACATGTTGCAACGAAGTTTCCGGAAAGCAACCGTTCCAGCTTTTGATAATTAAATGTTAGGTCGCTTTAGTTCCTGAAAGAGGCGTCTGCGGCAGTGCAAGTGGAATTCTAAATTGTTTTCCCCCACGCACTCATCATCGTGTTCGAACACACTCCGGAGAAGACGCGTAGAGAAAGGGAACCCTATATATACAGGATCCTAGCATAAATTTGGTACATTGGAGTCAAAGGCTTCAAAGAGGAAATCAGCCGAGAATAAAATTACCCGTCCGCCAGAGAAGAATGCAAACCGAAGTTGAGCCGCCGAAATATTCTCAGTCTGTGAGAATATTCCAGTCCGTTGGAGAATTCCATAAAATCCGCGTACCTCTACGATGTCGCCTTTATTCATTTTGTGGAACACTTCGCAGTTGGGGTTACCTTGATTGATATCCAGCAGGTTATGCCAGTTAGTATGTATCAATCAGGTTACCATACCACTGAAATAAAAGATTAGAGGTTTTATAAGCCGGTCAGGCCAGGCTAATTTGCCCCATCCTATTTCCCCGTAATTGGGAATTTCTGAACTAATTTAATAATACGTTATAGTCCGTCAGGCCAGATTGTACATATTTTTGAAATTAGGCATTAACAATTTCAAATACTCACCGTACAGTCATATTTTATGTTTACAATATTCTACGAAACATTTACATTCATTCACCGGCTAAATTACGAATCCAAGAACTTTTCCCAGCACATCCGGATCTAGCAACACGCATTGCACCAGCGAAGACACGCCGCCCAGGCAGATTACATTAACCACTACGCGTGCCAGGTGACAAGTTAATCTAATAACTGTGTGGACAATGAAAAGATTCAGATTAGTAGTTAACCGTTTATGTTTGTTTATGTAAATACAGCGAACACCTGTGCGCGGCCTACAGCTGGAAGGCAATCTTCGCCGTCCATTCAACCGAACTCCCGATTCTACCCAGGGATGTACCGACCAGGATTTTGCAGACATTATTATTTTATTTATAACCTCATAATCAAATATATTTTTGCCTTTATTGTAACATTTAAATATAATAAATCCTGTTATAACCACTACAGTCTCTCCGCATATTATTACGAACTTCTGGTTCTGTGCTAAAACCAGGCAACCGTCCCCACGTGGACGGACCGTTACAATGTCGCAACCATTCCTTTAGAGGATCGAAGAACAGTTAACGATGAATGGTATACAACAATTTGTTTGTCAGAAGTCATCGACGAAATCAGGAAAAACAACCGAAAACGTCGCATCATTCTTCATCATGACAATGACAGCTCTCACGCAGCACGTCAAACAATTGATTATTTGAAGGGGAAAAACATCGATTTATATCTCATTGTCCGTATTCCCCTGATTTATCGCCTAACGACTTCTTCGTGTTCCCGGATGTCAAACAAAAAATGCATGGATAGCGATTTTCATAATCTCAAGAAGCTGTTGAAGCCTTTAAAAAACCATGTTTTTGAGATACCAACTTCAGAGTGGAAAAAATTTTTCGAGAATTGGTTTGAACGCATGCAAAAATGTATAAATATCAAAGGCGAATATTTGGAAAAGCAATAAAACAGTTTGTTCCAAAAAAATTTTTCTTTCCTGGTTTTTGTAAAAACTTAAAAGGTTACCCTCGTAATAAGAATCCAATGATGTCACCTCTTTGGGCTTAGACAGCGTCATCGTGGTATTGATTGATGTTGACGTTTCGCTAACCGTTGCAGTATCAAAGGGTAATGATAATAAGGATCCGATATTGTACAAGTTTTTATTGTAGTAAGCCACTGACTAATTTAGAAATTGTTTGAATATTAGAACTCCACACTTTTTTTTAAATGCTCTTGCATTTTTCTCATAGACTAATCTGTTTTGGTGATAATTAACATTTAGTTTGAAAATGTGTTACATATTTGAAACCGCGCTTGCTCGTCAAAAACAAACAACAATTTGAAACAAAAGCTACTTAGTAATAGAGAGCACATTACTTAACAATTGTTTTTTGACTTTTCAAAACCCGGAAATCAAAGAGTCACGCGTTTTGGAATGTTCTCTTGGCGGAAAATTTTTAAATAGCTTCTTATCTTTCCTTCCAGGAATGTTTCCAAGCATAACTGGCAACGCTCTGATGCTTACAATGCCTGGTTAAAATACATATACTAACCTTTAAAAGCATAAACTTGTTGAGTGGATCGTACCACTGCATCAAGTAAATGCCGGTGGCGGTAGCCCCACACAGGTACTTGTAACCGTTGTAAGGATTTCGGGCGACACAGCACCTAACAGTTCCACGGGTGTCAGGAACACGCGTCGTCAAGGCAAACTTGCGTGGTACAAACCTCTCAGGAATACGATTCATGTGCAAGCTAAACCTGTGGGACTGCTTGTTTTGGAGCGCTAACAAGTCGTGCCTATAGAGGTGCGGGGTTTTACCTAATTTTTAAAACAGTGAGGTTAGGGTGTCATCTTTGCGCACCGAACATAAAATTCTTACCCGTAAGCGTCATTAAAACATCTTTAATAACGTACATCCAAACAGTTCGTCTGTTATACAACTGATCGATGCAAGTCTCATGCAGTTCATTGAGGTTAAGGTTATAAATTCCTTCTTCGGCGCCAATTAGTATGTGTTGGTCTCTCGTGTCCGGATGGATCCACGACGCCGTACAATGTATACGCAACGGGCAACCATTGAAAACCTACGGAATTACGTGTTAAATTGACACCCATATTCGTTTTAAACCCTTTCAAGTCGCGGGATGTATCGTCTGCAGTGCCAACGACCACGCGTCGTATACGTCAGTCGGCTGAGAATGATAGCACTGGGACGTACTAATACGGATACGCGATCTGTCATACATATTAGTTACCTTTGAAAAACAGGCACCCATATGCACTTTGGGTGTCGGTGGTAATCCATTACTGGGCGGGCGCGGAGGTGTGTGCCGCCTACGGTGTTTCCTTATCGGCGGAACGGGTGGGCAAGCAACCAAATCGGGGGCACTGCTATCATGATTATTATCCTCAACATCTGCACCTACAACCAAGTAAATTATATTAGATAATTGAAAGTGAAGATAACCCAGAACTACCGTTAAGGTTTCTCTCGTTGCGACCGCTATCACTAAGGGACCGCTGCCTTTGGCCGCTGCTGATATTCATAGAATTGACTAGTCCAAATATTTCGTCTACTGAGGAATGCCGTCGTGGAGAGCCGTTCAGGGCACTATCACTATTGGTCGGGCTTGAGGGGATGGTGTGCACGTCGCACGCCGTACGGACATTCGATTCCGTATCCTGAACCGGCAGCGTCGCTCTAAAAACAAATTTGTGATACTGCACCGTTATATCACACACTAAACTAAATACAGTGTGTCTGGAACAAGTGCGGCCTGCATGGGGATCATGTAATTAGTAAGAAAACAGAGATTCGGGTAATAGAAAAAAATTATAGGTACCTATGTTTCGCTTAGTTTGCTTGCAAATATTTCATTAAATATCGAAGCAAACATTATTATTGTGAAAAAGAAAATGCCTTATTGGTTAGAGTAGCAAGTAGTGCACATTCTAAGACCTATGTTTATTACAAATATTATTTTTAATTTTACAATCAACGTTTGAAAGGCACACTGAGCATTTCTTTTTTTAACCATTTCATTTGTTTGGGCTGTAGGAAGACCCGAAGTGTCAATTAATTTTTACATACACTCCAGGATGCTATCCCACATGTTAGGGCTAGTCAATTGTAATTTGGATGCTCTTTGGTAAAAACTAAAAACGCATTTAGATATTAAAGCGAAACATCATAGTTCATCGCTAAGTTTGCCTTAAAGATGTGTATGTCGACACCATTTGATCCAAAACGACGCCGCTTATCGTTTTATTATAGTACGAGGGTTGCCTTTTATATTTCGGGATTGGGAAATCCTAGTGCTGCTATCTGGCAACTGACATCTCTATGGTAAAGATTGACGTTTTTAATGGTATACGGTATATGGTATCACAAACAGCGCTCGTACGTTAAAACATTCTGACTGAATGTTTTAACGTACGAGCGCTGTTTGTGTTGTTTACAGTAACTTAAAAAATGCATATCGGCCAAACAATGGAATTAAATCGTGAACATTTTCGTGCGATTATTTTTTACAACTTTCGACGTGGCTTAACTCAACAACTGCGCATCGATGAACTTAATTTGATTTTTGGCGATGAAGCATCATCAAGGACCAGTGTTTATCGATAGTTTACCGAATTCAATCGTGACCGTGGTTGGCTCAACGACGAATTTCGTGAAGGTCGTCCAAAATCGGTTGTTGTTCCGAAAAACATTAATGCGGTGGGTGAACTGATACTGCTAGATCGTCATGTGACTTATCATGAAATTGAGGTATCCTTGGATATTAGTGGGACCAGCATACATTCAATATTGCATGAACATTTGGCCGTAAAAAAGATTTGTTCGCGTTGGATCCCACATAATCTGACAATCGCTCAAAACCAAGCTCGTGTCAATTGGTCGCAAGAAATGCTCAAAAAATTAGGTCGCGGTGCTTCAAAACATGTGTATGACACCGTGGCAGGTGATGAATCGTGGATCTACGCGTATGAGCCCGAAAGTAAACAGCAGTCGACTGTATGGGTCTTCAAAGGCGAGCCAAACCCAACAAAAGTCGTTCGTGCTCGAAGCACTTCGAAGCACATGGTCGCCTGTTTTTTTCGGACAAACTGGACATGTCTCAACCGTACTATTGGTGCAACATAGAACGGTAAATTCTGCCACCACGACAATGCGAGCTCTCACACATCGGCTCGAACAAGTGACTTTGTGAGCACTCAAAACGTCGATTTGATGAGTCATCCGTCCTATAGTCCTGATTTGGCACCCAATGACTTCTTTTTATTACCGAACATCAAAAATAAATTGCGAGATCAACGTTTTTCGACACCTGAAGAAGCGGTTGATGCATGTTTTGGAGATACCTCAATCGGAGTGGAAAAAGTGATTCGAAAATTGGTTCACGCGCATGCAAAAGTGTATTGATCTTCGTGGAGAATATTTTGAAAAACAATAGAGCCATTTTCGATTATAAATATTTGTTTTTGTTCTTTAATCCCGAAATATAAAAGGCAACTCTCGTACACAACACATCACATAATTACAAAATAATAAACGCTCTAGATTACCAAACAAGTGAACTGCGATCTAAAGCAGTGTAGTTGTTACCGTTTTCGGTTATATCCGCGGATATTCGTCACTGACAAGTGAAGGCAACACTGCTTGATAAGCAGTTACACTTGGCCACGTCCAAAGTAGTTGCTTACTTATACGACAGGCGCCTTACCTTAATAATAAATTGATTATATATTAAACAGCACCCCTACTTAATGTTTTTACGGTCCGCCTCTCAATGGTTTCATTCTCCAATCTAAACCTCTTGAGCTACTTTAAAAATATTTATATGTAGAAAGCAGATTTAAATTATCATGTTCTTCTTTGGTATCATTATGGTACATCTATTTACTTTAGAATTTTCAAATAAAAGACAAACTATAAATGGAGCTAAAACAAAAAACCGTTATCTAAGAGATTCTCAAGGCATTACACCATTATTTAACGTGTACGGATCAACAAACTCATCTGAAGCCGCGAATTGCGTAAAATAGGAAATAGACAAAACATGTGGAAGTAAAATGAAAAATTGACGTCACAGGCCGAGTGTACACGACGATAAAAACTTTCTTTCAGAGCGGTGGCTGTAGTTAAAATGTAAAGGTTAATTTCACAAACTACTATTACTATTTCTCGGACTGTACCGATATTGCAAGCTCGCCGTTCAAGTTTAGAATGACCATCATCCCCGCCTTGCTTGTGCGCAATTCGCGACCAGAGATTTAGCTACATAGGTCAACCTGTCAAATGTAAATCATGGTAGCACTTCTAATACTTCTTATTTAATCGTATCTCCGTCTCTTACCATCTACAATATCCTCACGCTTGCTGTACAGATCTTGGACACTCTGTGTATTTAATTGTGAGGTTAATTTGGGCAAACATGCTTTAAAAAATTTTCACTTCGAACATGCCTTTAATTACAAAACAGAAATCAAAATCGGCAAATGCAAATAAGCTTTTAGTGTTTAAAAATGAAAAACAAAAAGGCAAAATCAAACAAAAGCTTAAAGATATATCATCTATAGACTTACTGCTGCGTGTAGGGGTCCGCAGGTTGGTATTTGTAAGCTCCCCTATAATAATACCAAAACACAATCAACTACGCGCCACAGCAGATCTTTCACTACCCTCAAATGACCCATGACAGAGCGCACAAGTGTTAGAGGGGGTGCAAAACGAAAAGCGTAGGGTATTAGTAAGTAGCAATGCATGGCAAACCAAAATAAAAACGTTACGACATTTACCTCAACAATAATTCTTCGTCTATGTACTGCAACAGACTCCTAAACATCGAAAATAATAAATAAATTAGGGGTAACTACTTCTCATACAAATTACCGGAAAAAAACTCAAAAAAAAAAACGTATTAAAACTATTTTAAAAAATTAGTACGAGAGAAATGTTCTAACCAATCAAAAAGTCAACATTAGGAAATTTATAAACATCTTCGCGCTGATTAAGAATTGAGTACTTGTATATAGTAAATGGTAATTAGTTAAATGAATTTTTGCGCAGTGTACCGTGAATATTTAGCCAATAGTGTTGTATACAGCCAGCGTCCTGAAACTAAAGGAACACAACTTAACTGCAGCTTTCCAAGGTCAAATGCGACCACTTAAACCTGGGGTGGCCATCCCGCAGCCCACCAAGCAATAATTTGCGGCCAGCGAGCCTTCCCCTCAAGCATAAAACTTTACGGCAGTTACAGATTAAAGAATAGCCGTAATCCGCGAGTAAGCAGCACTGCAGTTGTTTACTAACAATATCGAAGGATACCGCACGTCCCTGCAAAAAAGTGTGCAGTAGGTACTGCTTGGGGGGCGACAGGGCGGCATCCCGTTAAGTGTTTACAGAAGGTTATCTATATCTATGTATAGCGCCGCCAACCCGACAACGGCCAGAAGCAGCAGGAACGTTCAAGAATTAGGCGGGCCAAATATATAAAAGGCGCTGCCGCTGAATTAAACCAAACAACCTGTAGTATAAAAGTGCTTCCTTAAGAAGTTATTAAAATATTTTTATCATTGGGTATATTTCAGAAACAAAATGGCGGATTAAGCTGAAAATTGGTTCACATCGCTCTAGGGGAAGCCGAACATTCTCAACGTGTAAGGCATTACTGCTTATTGTAGATAAGTTATCATAAGTTTTTTAATATTAACATTTCTGTTCTCATGGGTATTTTTTTATTCATTCATACTACCGCCCCCCCCCCCGAAACCGCTTTCGCATTACTTCAGGGGGTGCGGGCGTCCCTTACACACTAACCAATCATGCAACATGCACGCTAAACTTACCTAAGCGAAATGCGGTCGTCCTAGTTGGGATTCGAACGCCCCAGCCGATCGACTACATTTCGCTGTGACCTCGAGTGGCAACGCATTCCCGCACTACTCCACCGAGACCCCTTATGGGTAAAGTCTATAATTCAGAATGTTGCATCCATGTACAATTTGCTTTGCCTATTTCCAGGCAAACAGATGTTATGACCTTACCGACTTTGTTCTACCCACTTCCTACTCCCTCAACCGACGAACTGGCATTCGGTTCGTTAAGAAATTAGCAAATTAGCAATTACCAAGAAGCTCTGCATTCCTCTATATCCAGCATTTGTAAGTCAGCCATGTTAGTCTTTGTCAGGTTCCTTTGTGCATAATTCCTTCTGTTGTCCTCCATGGCATTCAGCCCAGAGAAACAACAACTGATATCACCAGTGCTATTATATACACATATGTATTGAATATAGTGCACTTCGAATTAACTTAGTTTTTGTTTAAGCTCAAGTTTCCCCTTCTTTTGTAGTATTTGCCGTTGGATATTATTTTGTTATCTTAAGGCACACTTTTGGTCCTTCGAACCGGATTCGAATTAGTCTGTGGATAAATTTGTTGTTGTTTGGTAAACTTGAAATATTTTTTTGGTGATTTGATAGCTGTTGTTGTTTCTACTTATTTTTTTGTTGTTTTTTTTTGTGTTAACTTTCACTTTGCATTGTTAGACAAGCGTGTTTAAACCGAACTATTGCGCTGGCACCGTGTTTTCCATTGCTTGTTTTAGAATTGTTCTAATATTGGTCCTATGTTTCAATTGGTTTTATCTTGTTTTTTAGTGATTTGTGTACCCTTAATGGTATTCTGTTTGCAACACGTAAAAGTCGATCCCAAATTATATACGTATTTGCTTTTGTTTGTTGCATTTTGTTGTTAGCTATCATTTGGACATTTACGCCACCTGCGTATCTTTCGTATATTCGGGGAAAATGGCTTATACCATGGAAAAAAACAAACATGGTCGAGATGGGTAATTTAGGCGGGAAAAACGAAAGAAAGCAATGAGCAGCAGTCGGAGTTTCTCGCAGCTCATGAACGTGCGCGCGCCGTGTACAATGAATTTCAAAATACGAATACACAAACTTCGTTAAGACGAATCTAGTGAGATTTGGGTTGAATTATGTAACAACGTTCTCAAGATAGATGAATTATTTTCTAAAATGGACAGTATCTTTGTGTCAATTACTAGAGGAATCGAACGCACTTGTCCTATCAAAAACTCGAGCTCGGATTCCTGTAGCGCGCAATCGAAAAACAATGTGAAACTTCCGCTAATACAATTGTCTCATTTTTGCGCGCGTTTGATGACTTATATATTACTTTAATTCACGATAATAACGCTTTGTCTAACATAGAGAAATTTCAATATTTAGCTACGAGTGTGTCAAAAGAACCATCGACAATTGTTGAGCGTTTACTGATCACAGCGGATAATTATCCTATTGTTTATGCGGAGTTGATTGAACATTACCAAAACGATCGCACTTTGGTCACTTTGTATTGGAAAACTATTGTAACGCCCCAAGCCTCGCGACAAATTCCCCTCAGGCTTTGCGCAACTCAATAACCACCTTTAATGAAAATATTACAGCGCTTAACAAGGTGGAGGGTTTAAACCTATGGAATTTCATATACATATATTTGAAGCGTTTGCAGGCCGTTTAGGCCCATAGCTTGATGATTTGCTTCCACTCTTTCCTATTGGTAGTCTTTGGTCCCCAGTTTGTTATGCCCTTTTCTCGCAGGTCTTCGTACACTCCTTCCGTCCATCTTTTCCTCGGCCGCGCTACTCTGCGCGTGGTTGCCAAACTTGCATCTCTCATGTATTTGGCTGCTCGTCCTTCCTCCATTCTCTCGAGGTGGCCTAACCACCTTATCCTGTTTGCTTTTATCACCTGAGTGATATTTGGTTGGTTGTAAAGGTGCTTCAGTTCTTCGTTTGTCCTTCTCTCCCATTCGTCTCTTACCGTTTTTCTTCCTAGGATTCTTCTAAGTATTTTCCGTTTCCATGCTTCTACCGTTTTCTGTTAGCAGCTAGTAAAGGCCCACATAGTTCTTATAATCGTCTTGTAGAGTCTGAATATTGTACTGCGTGAGACGTCTTTTGATTTTAGCACCTTGCTTAACGCACCCGCGCACCTTTCGCCTTTGATTAGTCTCGCTTCGATTTCTTTCGCTTCTTCACCATGGGATTTTACATTATTTAATTGCTTATTGAGGTATGACCAGGGCGCATACCTTTGTTTTTTTTTTTGAGTGTTATACGGTAAGGCGTGTATTTTGCTTCAGATCTAAGGACTTTTACATCTTAAGTCATCTCTGCAAAATTCAGTACTAATGCTGGATATCGAGGAATGCAGAGATTCTCGGTAATTGCTGGTCCGGCACAAAATTCACACATACGCTTCTGTTGAGACTTGTTTTTGCAGTGAGCCTGTTATATATACATATATATAGCTTTATACAGGCCATCTTAGGCCCACAACTTCGTTATCTGCCTCCATTCCTTTCTGTTTTTACTCTTAATTTTACATTCTCTTATGTTATCTTCTTCCAAATCTGCTTTAACGGCTTCATACCATCGCTTCCTCTGTCTCCTTCTCTTTTTCTTATATTCCGGTCTCCTGCAAGCTATGGTTTTGGGTATTCTTCCTTCTTCCATTCTTTCGATGTGGCCCAGCCACTGCAGTTTTCTCGGCTTTACTATCCTATCTATAGTTGGTTCCTTATAAATTTCATAGATTTCCTTATTTGATCTTCTTATTTCTGTTTTTTTCCCTCCCGTTATTCTTCTCTCCCACCTTAACAGTCTCTCTTGGTTCTTCTTATTTAAGACCCAGGTTTCGCAGCCGTTTAAAGCGGTCGGTCTCAAGACTGTTTTGTAGAGTCGGAACTTCACCTTTCTAGATGGGTTTTTTTCTCTTAGCACGCTGTTCAGGGCTCCGGCACTTCTGTTGGCTTTTATTATTCGATAATCAATTTCTTTTCTTCGTCGCATTTGTTTGTTATTTTAGCACGCAAGTACGTGATTTCCTCTACTGCTATCTATCTCTACCGTCTTACTTTTTGGGATCTCTCAAATTCTCATTACTTTGCGTTTTCTTTGGTTTAGTTGTAGTCCCATTTTAGATGCCTCTTCTACCAGTTTGCTAGTTGTTTCTTTTAATTCTCTGGCCGTCCAGCGCGGGCTTCATCGCCGACCTCCTCACGGCCTTCTAAAAAGGCCTTGTGCCACCGGTAGACTTGACGTTCCGACAAACAATCATCACCAAAGGCCGTCTTTATCATAGGAAAAGTTTCCACTGCGGACTCGCAGAGTTTCACACAAAACTTGATGGTCCTTTGTTTCAACGAGCGCTGCATTGCGGCTTGCACGGGAGACGAAAACGAGTTACAAGGAAAGGCCTTTCCTTACTCCCGGATGGTAGTAGACAACTGAGCGATCGCGCGTTCGTAAGCTGACTTCCTCCTCCACCGATCCCAACCGGTCCGAACGGGCTGCGACGTATAGTCGCTTCACAATAAAATCACTGACATTACTTTTCAGACAAATCCTATAGTCATGTTTACTAATCTCTCTAGCTTTGGGAGTACCTCAAACTCCTGCATACTTCTAATCAGTTCCCTTCTTCCACCTTCTTTTCACTGAGTCGTACGCTTTTTTAAAGTCAATGAATAATACTACTGCAGGAATTTTGTATTGATAGCAGGTTGTTAATACCTCCTTCATTGTAAAAATTTGGTCGGTTGCTCCTCTTCCTTTTCTAAGCCTGTCTGATATTCCACTAACTGTGGCTCCACTATCGTCTCTACTTTTCTTTTAATTATAGTATCTATCACTTTGTATGTTACGTCTATTAGTGATTTGCCTCTATAGTTGTCGCATTCTGTTGGGTTTCTAGTTTTCAGTCTGGGTATAATAATTGTAGCCTTTTCCCAGTTTTTTGGCGTCTGTTCTTCTTGCCATATTTTCTTTACTAGTAGGTATAATTGTTTCTTTAATTTCTCTCCTCCGTATTTAATATTTTCGGCTGTTATTCCATAACTTCCAGGACTTTTGCTATTCTTAAGGCTCTTTATAATTTCTTCTATTTCCTCCTTTGTTGGGTCATTTACCTGGTTCCCATCTTGTACTCGCCTTTGCCTCGTTTTCAACACCTTCATTTAACATCTGGGAGAAATACTCTTTTCATCTTTCTTTTTTCTTCCTCTCCTATTAACTTTCCATCTTTGCCTCTGATGTAGGTGGTTTGTTTGTTCTTCCCTTTTCCGTTTTTTATTTCTTAATAAAAGTTTCTAATTTCGTTCCTGTTGTAGTAATTTTCCGTCTCTATCACTCTCTGTTCGAGTTTTGTCCTTTTCTTTCTCCTGATCAGATTTTTTGCTTTCGATCTTTGTTCCTTGTATGCTTCCTTATCTTCAGTTCTCCGTGTTTGTAGAGCCTTTATACATAGTTCTTGTCGTTTCTCAATTTCTTTTCTACATTCTTCGTCCATTTTTCCTTTGCCTGATACTCTTTTACCGGCACTACCTTCTCTGTCGCTTTCATAATTACTGTCTCTATAATTTCCCAATCTTTTTCTATGCTCTGAGGTGTTTCATGTTTCCGTTCCTGGTATCCTTGTGTTATTTCTTCTACGTATTTTTCCTGTATTTCTAATTTTTGTAGTTCCGTGACATTGAACTGTTTGTTTTTTACTTTCCATCTTCTACTTTTCTTTGGACGCTTTATTGCTTTTAGGAGAAAGTGATCCGAATTTACATCTGCTCCTCTGCAGGATCTGACGTTGGTTATTATCTTCTGGGAGCGTTTCCCTATGATGGTGTGATCTATTTGGTTAGTATAACTCCCATCTGGTGATGTCCATGTTCCCTTAGACACCTCTTTCCTTTTAAAATAGGTGAACTCTATCAGTCTCTTGCTATTGTTGTTGCTGTGTAAATACTTACTTTCTCCTCCTCTAATTTGTGTGTACATGTTCTCTCTGCCTATCTCTTCTCTTTTCTTCCCTTTTCCGCCAACTGCTGCATAAGTTATTCGGGCGTATATTTGATCCTTTTTCCATTAGGGCCAGATTCCTTTTGTTCTTTTATTGTCACATCCCGTATTCTTTTTGTCATGTCTTCTATCTTCTGATACATATCTTTTCTTTCTCTATTTATCTCATCTTCTCTTTTTTTTAATTCGGCTTTGAGCTCTGATAAATTCCGCTTACTTTGCATCATTTCTTCCCTTACCGTTTGCATCTGTTGTCCTATTCTTCTTCCATTTTGATTTTACTTTACGTTTAGTTTATTTCTCCTCTTTATACGTTACTTTTCCGGTTTGCTTGGTCTATTCGTGTATGAGCTGCTTTATTTCCAGTATTTACAATGTGCTCGTGAGCCTGTTAATGCGAATCAAATACCAGTTCGGGGGTCGAGGGAGTAAGAAGTGGGTAGAACAAAGATGGTAAGGTCGTAACATCTGTTTGCCAGGAAATAGGAATGGCAAATTTTACATGGACACAACACAGAAGTTATTTTTACATTTAAAAAAAAGGTGTACTTGTTTCATGTCGGTAAAATGTACCATTTTCAAGGAAAACGCACCGAAAAATTTCAATCTACTAAATTAATGCATTTGTTACATATTTTCAAATGACTATCTGTCACAGTTTGTCAATATTAAACCAGTATATTGTTGTTTTGCCGAGTCATTATCGAATTAATTAAATGGTACTGGTGTTAAGTGCTTTTAATTTGTCCTTAAAAGTTTCTGTTTATTAATATTTAGGACAAGAAAAAAAGCAGCTGACAGTGCCCTCTACAATATGCAGTTGAGGACGTTCAACTTGCCCTGAAGTGTACTAATTTTCAACTTGATCTGCAATTTTGTTTCTGAAATATATCCAATGTTTATTTTTTCTTCTTTAGTGCTCCATAACTTCTTCAGGAAGCAATTTTGTACAATGGTATGTTTGGTTTAATCGGTCCTATTTGACCGCAGGAAGATGTACTTAAACTGTGTCCCTTTACTTTGAAGCAATAACTGGCTGCAGTGTAAAAATTGCAAAAATACATGGAATTGTGTTCAAACCTATATCCAAACACATTAACATGGTGTTTGGCTATGGAATATGAAAACCACTCTTCAAAAAATTAGGTGAATGTGTAAAATCCTTTTTGCAAAAGACCAACAACAACATTTTTTGTGTTAAACGCAGTGTTATCCAAACACCATTTCAGATTGAGCAGCTTTTTAATTTTAAGAAATATTAAAAAACAGTAATGGCAATATTATTTCGATTGTAAAAATGCAATTCATTCCAGCCAATTAAGTCAAGTGAAATGAAAAACAAGAAAGCGGCACAAAATTAACTGGTCACAAGTAAAAGCGAATAAATGTACTGAATATTTATAAAATGGAATATAATAAAAGCTATTAAATAATGGCCCGAATAAATTTATATTTGTTTTTACTGTTGTTAGCTGATGAATTTCTACTTTCGTAGATCATAAACCATGTATCTCCAATGTAATTCTTAGGGTGAACTTTTTACTTCCGTCTAGAGGTTATAATTCTTAAAAGATTGTTAGGAAAAAAACTATACAATGTGCCAACTTTGAATACGCTCCATAGGAAATATATTTGTGGACTTGTAAAATTTTGAAAGAATTCATAGAGACGGTACAGTAATACTATTTAATCTGCACCAGACAATGGTTAAGACCTGTTTTGTTTTACAAACTTTAAAATTATAAATGTCAGGTTATGATTTAATTCTAAAATATTTGATCCTCCTCTTATCTACCTATACACAAGTACTCTAGTTAAGAGGCAAAATAAACTTGATATTAAATAAAATAAACAGAACGAACACTTTTCTGATTGGTCAAGATCATAATTAAATATTTTGATGTCAAACAATACACTACACAAACACTGGATGTTATTATTTAAAAATTAAACAACAAAGACACTACAACAAAATCAAATTTTCTAAATGTTATTTTTTGTTATTCAAGCACTGTTTAAAAATGCACATAGAAATGAAGATTAATGAGAGAAACTTGTAACACATCACACTAACAGATGTTTTAAGTTGTAGATTTGTTGGAAAAACAAGACGAGCAAGAAAATCAAGTCTTTCTTCTCAAGTTAAAGATAAAAATCACACCAATGTTGTACCTTAAAGACATTTTCAAAATTTGGGATCCCGTCATTGCACGTCTTTCGGGACTTTAATAGAAAAAAAAAGAAAAACAGAATTACAAAACTATCCGGGTGTCCAAACTCACACAATATTTAATATATTTAGTCTAGCCAATTTCTTGTGCGTGAAAATTAAAGCCAATTAGAAGAATAAAATTTTGAAAATTGTTAATTAATTCTTGCAACAAAGGAAGGTTCCTAGCAATAAGCACAAATGGGACACCTTTATATGCACATTTTTCAAAGCAAAGCCAACGGCACACTTACTTTTCTCTATTTAAGGAATCAAAAGCGTTTCCAATGCCACATTTCTGATTTTTGTGCTCGGCACAGCTATGTACAGTCGTAACATTATTCATAATGTCCATGATGTCCCAAGCTTTTGTTACATCTTCGGAAGCGTTATTCGAGGGACCTGCATCATAACAGATTGTTTTTGTGTAAAACAAATCGTAACTTGAACTAACCCGCCCTCTGTAGAGTATTATTAGCTTCATCAATACTTTCAATATCACTGGTAGATTGAGCTACAGGCCGAGACTTCGGCCGCGACGTCAGTCGTGATGCAATACGTTGTGGAACGTTAGGAACAGACTAAAAATTGCAATAATAATCATGTCCTGCCGGAAGAAGAATCACAAACTCACCCCATCTTCATCGGGTTCAAGCTCAGCAAACATGTGAGACGGATTGCTGACCTTTTGTAACAATTCGAGAGCCAAACGTCTGTGCATGTCTCCTTGGAAAAAAGCATGCTGCGCAAACGAAAAACAAATTTCAACAATGATTTAACTATTGGAGGGATCCCAGCACAAAATTGCAACATTATAATGATGGTTTTTTGATCTTACAAGTGTAAAAATTTAATTTTTACCTATGCATAGAGTAGAACGTAAATTTTAATTTTGTAGGTCATTATTAGGGAAATTTTACGGCAATATGCATTAGAGTTGGTATGTGCTTGAAGTGGCAAGGTGGGTTTAACTGTTTCACGCGTCACTACGATTAATTGCACGTTTTGGCCTACTGATCTTTGATTATTTAAAATTACAATATAATAAGAGTGTAACAATTATATGCAAAATGACAATTTGGCTTCGGAGGTCCTGCAACGAATGTGTTAAAATGTATTAGAACAAAGAATTTTATGATTTTTTACTCGGTTCATGACTTTTGGGAGCCCTGCCGTTATAAAGTTCACATACTGTACCTGGAGTAGTTTTTCAGCAGTCGGTCGTTTCTTTGGATTTTTTGTCAGCGCCACCTTGACAAAACTATGAAACGTGGGGCTCCTAAAATGCGGCCGCTTTAGATCAGACAAACACTAAAATATATTTCATACCATTTCTCCTTGTCTTTTAGTGTGGGCGGTTTGAACCCGCTTTTAGACATAAGGAAGAGGGCCCGCATTGGATGCAGATCAAACATTGGCGGCTGCAATTCTGCCAGCTCTATGGCAGTGATTCCAATGGCCCAAATATCACACAGCTGATTGTAACCGCCTTTTCGCTCTACTGCTGCAACCTGTACCAAGCACAATATGCATTTTTTGATGTAAACACAAAAGTTGAACGTTAGAGGGACTTTATAGCCACTGCGGCCCTATGGCTTATCATTTTTCATTAATCAATCGAAACACTATATGTAGAGTTCAATTTTTTTTATTAAATTGGCAACTGTTTTTTTGCCAGTCTTGGGTGTAAGAAAAGGAATACATTATTACTGTTAAGTGAATCTAAATCTTAAATGAAGATTATTCAGATCCTAAATGCTTTCAATATTCAATATCACCTGAATAACTTTTCTTACCTGTTGTAATATTTATTTTAATAAGTTTATAGGTTAATTTCTGTACCTGTATCTGTATAAACCAACCCACTAACTAAACCGTGTTCAAAAACTCCCACGTTTATAGTAGGCTGTGCATCAGTTATGCGTCGGTAAATGTATGTCGCTTCATAACCAGCTGCCGAGCCGCAAACACCTGATGTTTTGAGGTTATCTAAATAATTGTTATTTGACAGTTGAT
>JABXWE010000452.1:0-78286 GCA_014611495.1 Limonius californicus | reverse complement strand
CGTGACTGTAATGGATGCCTTTTAAATAGGGAAAAATCAACAGAAACAAATCATAGTTTGCAAAAATATCATCATGGGGACAAAAAAAGGAGATAATGGTAAATAAAAATAAACTCAAAGAGAAGAACATTTATATGGAAAATCTGTAATGGATGCTTTTAAAATAGGAAAAAATCAACAGAAACAAATCATAGTTGCAAAAATATCATCATGGGGACAAAAAAAGGAGATAATGGTAAATAAAAATAAACTCAAAGAGAAGAACATTTATATGGAAAATGACCTAACAAACAAAGAACTGCTAATTTAAAAAATGATAAGAGAAGCCGCAAAGGAAGAAAAAACTGCTGGCAGTGAAGTAAAAATAGGCTATAAAAAGCTAACAATTAATAGACACGAATATGTGTGGAACAACGAAAAGGGAGAGCTTATTCTTTCACCTAACACTGTCCCAAAAAACTAGCACAATTACTAAGTATCCAGATATCGATGACGACACAGGCAATGGAAAAGACAAATGAGAATAAGGCAGCCAAAAAGAACTAAAAAAAAAAGGAAGAAAAATAAAGCAAAGAACACAATAAAGATAGGAACATGGAACATACAGACACTATTAATCGCTGGAAAAATGGAAGAAGTAGCAAAAGAACTAATGCGCTATAAAGTAAACATAGCTGCACTACAGGAAACCAGATGGAAAGAACAGGGAGAAATTAACAAAAAAGAATACACGATGTTATATTCTGGGGAAACAGGTGAACAGAAGTTTACGTGAAAACATTTTGCACTTTAAACCTATAGATGGAAGATTAGCCTACTTGCTAATCAAAGCAAAACCAACAAACCTGTCCATTATAGACACTTACGCACCAACAGAAGTAGCAAACGAGAACGAAAAAGAACAAATCTGTAGCAAACTAGAAGAACTCAGTGGAAAAATACCCAAACATGAGACTCTTTTAATACTAGGAGATTTTAATGCTCAAATTGGGAAAGAAGACTACAAAAACAGCATAGCTGGAAAGGAGACAATTCATGAATTTACTAATGACAATGGAAATAGATTGTGTAACCTAGCAGCTGTACTGGACCTAATAATAAGTAGCACAAAATTGAAACACAAGAAACTACATAAAATCACCTGGAGATGACCAGGTGATTTTATATTATACTATATATACACTGTGTCTATAAAGTAACCCCCCCCCCAACTAATTTTTGAACGACTTGATATTTTAGCACAAAATTTGGTGTGCTTTAATGGGAAGTTAAATATTATTTTTTAGCCCATGATTAAATTTTCTATCATTTAAAATGGCGGCTGGGCGCCATTTTGAATTTTTATTTTAAATAGAAAGGGGGGTCGAGTGACACCTCATTTGAAAAGTCTTTTAATTCTGCGTCTGATCCTAGAGTTTCAAAGAAAAATATTCAGCCAGCACAAAATTGCAAATGTTTGAAGATAAAGAAGTCTATTTAAAAAAACTAAGAATTACAGCAAAAAGAAATTAACTTAAGTGTTCAAAATGTTCACCATTCACTTCTTGGCACATAAAAAGTCGGTTATGAAATTCCTGCCTTACATTTTCATAAGTTTCTGTAGTGATATTTCTGCAAACTTCTGTCCAGTTCTTCAATTGTTTCTGGACGGGTTCTGTACACTTTTGATTTCAGATATCCCCATAGAAAAAAATCTAAGGGGGTTAAATCTGGGGACTGAGCCGGCCATTCCACAGGCCCCCGCCTACCAATCAATTTTCCAGGAAAATG
Source organism: Limonius californicus (assembly GCA_014611495.1). NCBI lineage: Eukaryota > Metazoa > Arthropoda > Insecta > Coleoptera > Elateridae > Limonius > Limonius californicus. The sequence continues at coordinate 76,516 of JABXWE010000452.1, read as the reverse complement.
TCCGTTGAGGAAGTCAGAAACAGGCATTTTTAGACGAAATAATGAACTAAATTTACAATAACGTAGATATTTTTAAGTGAAAATGCCAACCGAATTTACACTTGACAGTTGTAGTTAAGATTAGCTTATAAATGACAACAAACTGCAAAAAACAAATGAAAAAGTGGACTACCTACTTGATAAAAAAATCCAGAAACAATTGAAGAACTGGAGCAACGCATTACAGAAGTTTGCAGAAATATCACTCCAGAAACTTATGAAAATGTAAGGCAGGAATTTCATAACCGACTTTTTATGTGCCAAGAAGTGAATTGTGAACATTTTGAACACTTAAATTCATTTCTTTTTGCTGTAATTCTTAGCTTTTTTAAATAGACTTCTTTATCTTCAAACATTTGTAATTTTGTGCTGGCTGAATATTTTTCTCTGAAACTCTAGGATCAGACGCAGAATTAAAAGACCTTTCAAATGAGGTGTCACTCGACCCCCCTTTCTATTTAAAATAAAAATTCAAAATGGCGCCCAGCCGCCATTTTAAAAGATAGAAAATTTAATCATGGGCTAAAAAATAATATTTAATTTCCCATTAAAGCACACCAAATATTGTGGTAAAATATCAAGTCGTTCAAAAATTAGTTGGGGGGGGGAGGGTTACTTTATAGACACAGTGTATAATTTTATATTAATATTGACGAAGGAAATTAAATAGACCACGTGCTTATCCAAAAAGGAAGAGAAACATTCATAAATGATGTACGATCTTACAGGGGTGAACGAACAAAGAAATATCAGAACCAACATTTGAGGAATTCAAGAATGTAGTGCGCAATATTAAAAATGGCAAGGCCCCGGGAAAAGATGATATAAACGGAGAGCTGTTAAAACACGGAGCGGAAAAACTCCATCGGGAAAACTACGAAATAATAAAACAAATATGGAAAGACGAAACAATGCCTAGAGAATGGGAAGAAGGGGTGATAATCACCAGAAAAAAGAAAGGAGATTCTGAAGAGTGTCGGAATTACGGAGGGATTTTGCTACTTAATACAGCATACAAGATTTTATCAACATTATTACACAGGCAATTAACAAAATACACAGATAATATAATCGGAAACTACCAACAAGGATTCACAACTGGAAAGTCTACAATAGATGTGCTACACATAATCAAACAGATACTGGAGAAAGGGCATGAATACGACATCGATATCTGCTCGTGCAGCTGTGGCAGAATATCGGAGAAGGTATCCTCACCGGCGACAGCCTGACCACCGAATATTTGAACTGTTGCATCGAAATTTGTGGGACACAGGTGTGGTTAGACCACCTCATCATGTTGCAAGAAATAACGTGTACAATAATGCTGACATTATTGATGCAGGCTAGCAAAACCCATCGACGAGTACTAGAAGAATTTCTGGGCAATTAGGTATTACGCAGTTGACAGTTTGGCGTACATTAAACAGAAACAGCTTATATCCCTACCGTATACAACATGTACAAAATCTACATGATGGTGATAACTTGAGGTACCTACAGTTTTGTCAATGGTTGGTAGATGCTACCGCAAACAATCCAGAATTTTTAAGTCAAATTCTCTGGACGAATGAATCGCACTTCACACGGAATGGTATCAACATCTGGCATAATATGCATCACTGGAATTTCAAAAACCCTCACTCTACATTCACAACTGCTTTTCAACAACGCTTCAGTGTTAACGTTTGGTATTGTAGGCGATTATGTTATCGGACCTTATGTATTACCAAATCGGTTCAATGGTGCCATGTATTTAGACTTCATAGATAATACCTTGCCGGAACTATTAGACGATGTGCCTCTTGATGTGCGAAGGTCAATGTGGTACCAGCATGACGGCAAGTTAGAGATTGGCTAAATCACAACTTCCCACAATGCTGGATTGGAAGAGGAGGTCCAGCAGCATGGCAGGCTCCACTAGATTTTTACTTGTGGTGTGCATTAAAGAAAAATCTTTATGCAACGGAAAATCAAGACAGGGATGACTTAGTTAATAGAATAAATGCGGATATTCGAAGATATCCTCAACAGTTGAGGAATGTTCGAGATTCCCTGCGTCGATGTTGTCAACTTTATATACAAGTACAGGGTGGACATTTTGAACATTTGTGATAATTTTTAATTTTTCTTTAATTGTATATGTATGTTGTTTATTAAAAATAAAAATGTTGTTACAACTAGAAAACAATTGTGAATCGGACAAGAGTTTATTGGCATTTTTTACTTATTTTAACTTCACCTAACACACCTTAACAATTGGACCGCACCTTTTAAATCACCCTCTATAAGGTAATTTATGCAACCCTCACTTACACAACTTAGGCGTAAGTAAATGCTAGACTTTTATGTAAGCCGTTTCTTACTTTCCTTGCAACTCCTCTAAAGAGTAAACTGTAACCACATGCAGGACTCATATATAGGGTTGTTTATGCAACCCTCACTTACACAACTTAGAGGCGAGTGCAATCAAATTTCTACTTATGTATGCAATCTTCCTATACATAAATTAGACGCAAATCTTAAACTATGTTCTAAAATCATACAAGCATACTTATGTAATCCTCTGCTACACTGTTTAAAAGTCAGTTTAACCAAATACTAAACTTATATGCAAGCTGCTACAGTACTTGGGAGTAACTACACACAGAATTTACATGCAAGCTCACTTATGCATTCTTCTTCCACCCTACGCAAGTTGTAAACATATGTACAACTTGTATGAGCTTTTAGTTATTACATTACAGTGAGTTTACAAGACTCAGTAAGCTGTACACTTGTTTATACAATCTTACTTAGTGGCAACTTCTACCATTAAGTTATAATTAACAGTTAAAGGTAAATAGTACTTACTTAATGTCCTCTCTTCTTACAGCAGCAACATTTAATTGCCTCTTGAGATCGGGAATACTCAAAACAACACAGTCACCTAAGTTAGTTAAGCACAATAAATCAACCTCTGTGTGTTTGGTGTTGGTATCGGGAAGGTAGCAGGAGAATGTACCGAAAGACATTCTTCGTACCCTAGCTCCTGAAAAATAAATGTAGGGCTGAATAAACCTTAATTAATTGTGGAAGTAATTATTAATATTTTCTGCAAAATCTATTGGAGACTTTACCTTCATGAGCAGTAAGCTTGTACTTGCAGATTGCTTTGAGAGAAGGCAACGCGAATATTTTGAATTGTTCTTCTGATGCAATGACCACTCTGTGGGGTTGTGTTGTGTCCGGTAAGGGTGCAACCCCCTTTTCAACTTCTAAAGGTTCTGGAAGCGGCTTGCTAGACCCATCTAGCACTGCTATACCGATGACTGGAGCCTTGTGTTGCAATTGAATTTCTTTACCAATTTGACACAATACATCATCAGTGTCCCGTTTTTGTGCGTTAGGAACTGTTATTGTAAAAACATAAACCCTACCACTGTTTGTTCCAGCCCACAATGTTGGTGTTGTATTTTGTACTGCAGCAAAAAATTAATTTTTATTATAACCTTAATTCGTCCTTTGGAGATATTTGTATACATACCATTAATAATAAATGTTCTTGCAAAATACAAACACCTAACTATAGAACCCATGCCATCGTCAACAGGTCTTGCTTCAATCTGCCTCTCGATCGGCTTCGCTTCAAGTGGGCTGAAGTTTTCACCTGATGGCAGGCTACGGGGAGTTGGTGAACTTGCTTGGCCACCAGGAGCGCCACTAGGAGCACTGCCAGCATGACGAGTGGAGCGACCTTTACGAAGACGCCTGAAAGATTCTCGCAAAGACTTTTTGAAAGATTTTCGCCGAGAGATTGGTGTATCACCAGCACCAGTAAGATCTGAAAGAGTAAAACCTTAAGAAGAAGAAAAGAAATAATATAATAAGAATTTACCATTTGGATTAAGGGTGCATTTAACAATGACGGCCTTTTGTTTTCGATAATCAAACAAAGCAAATCCGTGTGCAGTGCCAGCTGCTACCAACCCCCAATCAGCCTGGATAGTGCAGCATGTGACAGCTGCAGGAGGGTGAAGCTGAAGTATCGATGTTGCTTGGAAGCCCCGTGGTTGGTGTATTTCACCTGTGTATGGTTAAATAAAAATATTAGATAAACATACAGACTGTATATTATTATAATAGATACACTACAGAGATCTCCCGTAATAGTAAGCTTAATTGAAATGTACTTTAATTCTATTTCAGGGCGAAATCCCAACATATACAGAGCTTACTAAATAGGAGAAAAGAATTGCTCTGGTCAATTTCTATGAAAATAAAAAACTTACTTAAAGGAGTTATACACAACTTTAAAGAGAAAATCAAGATTTTTTAATAGCATATAGAAAAAAAAATGTTTTAGAATCTTCATGTTTTTGGTTGAGAAATATATAACACTTATGTTTTGTATATGGTATATGTACACGTATCTGACCGTAACAGGACTTAAAAGTTGCATTTTGGTAAGTACATTAAGAGAATTTATTTAATTTTTTGTTTTAGTACCACTTTCAGCCCTCTACTGAGGTTCAACGTTTTCAAATTCTGGGGTGTCGGACAAAAATAGGCAACTTATTTTTTTATGGCAGTTTATGTAATAATAATAATCATTGTAAACTGTTTTGTAGTAAAAATAGAAGAGTAGTGGTACAAAATAATATATTTATCACAAATGTTTAAAAGAAGTTTACTCAACACATAGTACAAATCGAACAATAAATCACAAAATTTCAAAATATGGGAAATTGGTTTACACTTCTTCAAAATCTTGTTTAGTCTCGAAAGAGGGCATTTGTGATCTGGAGTTTAATTTATTTCGTATTGCACCGTCTCTGGACACTTCTCCGGCCACTGATAGGGCAGCTTTTGTAACCATTTTCGCAGCGCTCTACTGCTTGCATGTGGCAGGGAAAAGGCGAAATATCTATTAAATCTTTCTCTCTTTCTTCCTCTTCCTTCCTGAGCATTGTTTGTAGTTGCTGGTCAGTTATGAAGGATAGAATAGGTGGTGGAATTACTTGAGAATCAGCCCACACTATCATATCAATGTATTCTGCTGCAGAAAAATTTATTTTTGGTGGCTTAAATACTCTGATAGACGTAGACTTACTGCTTTTTCTGGCTTTAATAATTCCTCTCATGGCAAGTTGCCTGGTGTGAAATAGGCTATCCAACATCATTGTTAAAAGTAGATTTTCCAGATGAGCGAAAAACCCATTCCTTTCCAATACAGGATCGATTATTGACTTCAGATCATTTGTTAGGTATCGCGAAAGATTTACCAACTTGAAAAAGTGAGAAGCTCCTTCGATGCACAAAGATTTCCTTTTTATTTCGAACCATACAGGAGCGTAAACTTTCTTAATATACTCTACTGAAATTGTCAAGTTTTCGTCTGGATCCTGGGTCTAAACCTATAGTCTTAAAATCCGATTAGCCTTAGTGAGCCAGCGAGAATGTGCTATCTTTCCAGGATGTCGATTTGCGAGTTCTAGGGGAAAATTCCCAGAAGCTACGGCTTGACAAATCTCATGAAGGTATTTTTGATCCGTGCTCAGGTTGTTAACTACATCTTGTTCGACATCGCGCAAGTTTCCAGCTACTGGCATAAAAACTAACACTGGATTTTTATCGCAGATGGTCAAAGCTTTTCCAACAGAGCCAGAATACTCTTGGGGTCCAGAAGTACAACCATCAAGGCTAGTAAACAAATGCCTTAGTAGCAATTCATTTGCGTGTAGTAGGCAAATGAACCACTGAAGTGATCTGCCTAAAAATAGTTAAAAAAATCGAATAACACCGCTCTTCCAGCTGGTGTTCCCTCACAATCAACACAAACAATATTCTCACAATCTAAACCGTGCCTTGAAATAAAATTTATAATAGCGTCAGATATTGCTTGACCTGTCCCAGCAGGTGAAGCAACATGGCCCAAGTATATAGAACCTGGTTCAGAAAGGATCGAAATATGTTCTTCCATTTGTATCATCGAATAAAAACATTTATCTTTCTTCTCTATGTTGAATGTTTTATCTTTCCTTCCATCGAAATATATTCTTTTGAGTTCAATCATGGATAGTTTTCCCTGATAATGTTTCCTTGATTTTGATACTGCTCTCCAACTTAATTCTTGTCAATTACGAGGGTGTTGACCACAGTCGTAATAAGCCCTACATCTTGCAACACAGCAGAAGCGACTGCAGCTGCTGTTTGATTTGATACCCCCTATCGATCACACACTTTCGCCAAAGATGGTAGATCTAATAGATTCCTTTTGCTTGTGGATGTTGATGTTGACGGCTCTGGAGTTGTTGAACTTGCTTCAGAAATATCTGGTTTCATGGTACTTGTTGACTGCTTGAGCGAATCATAAAAGCTACCTTAGTCGAAAGTTCCCCCTTTTCTTTGCTGTCTTTTTTGTAGTGTTGCCGTTGTCTCCTTAACAACAGCACCAATTGTCATTGTTATATTGCTTCTCTGGTTGGTGAGGAAATTCCGTTCTAATGCTAGTACTTTTTTTGATTTCACGCAGGTGCAAAAGTTGTGAAAATCGCACTCAAAAGCTGCAATATCAAGCAATTTATATGTGACATTGGTAGTAAAGTTTGCAACCTTTTCATCATATTTTCTTGTGTAGAGAATGTACTTTATAACATCTTTTATAGCAGGTAATTTCTTCGGGTCTAGGTCAGAATACATACCAAAAATGAACAAGTCACTTCAGCATGCCTTGCCCCAAAACTCACGATTGCTTTTTCTGTCTGTATTAAAAATCACTTCTTAGACGTTTACACCGTTTACCTTAGTAATAACAGTTTATATTAAGTTCAAGTTCAATAAAACAGTTACTGTTAACAAACACAGAAAACACGTAATGACTCGTTGCAAATGACTTTTTGGACGGCCTGAAAACCGGTTGCAAGTGGATTCAGCAAGCTAAATATAGTGAATTTATTGTTTCGAAAGAGGCCTTATCTCTTCTAGGAATTTAAGTAAAAATGTATAAAACAAAATGAGGATGTGAGTGAAATTGGATTTTTTGGAAAATTTCGACTGCAAGTAGAGGACTAAAAGTACCTACTATCAAAGATTTTTTATACTATTTTTTCGTCGTCACCTCGTCAATACGAAACTTTTGAGTCCCTTTACGACAGAAAATTAAAACAAAAAAATTTTCGGCCCGCACTAATGTACACAGGGCGAGTTTGCAAAGATGACTCAGTTTGATATCTCAATTATTTGAAATAGAACAATTATTTTAGATAGATTCTAATAGGCATGTATAGGCACTATCAAAAATATTTATTGGCTATTCCAATAAAATAGAATAATCTTTTAAAACGGCCCCGGTACCCCAACAAACTACTTTAAATGGTAACAATCACTTTGTGATATGTCATTGAAAAGTTCTTACAAAATACTATTCAATAGTAGCAAACGTTTTTTTCCAGACTTGTTTCAGAAAAATAGAATGGCCCCCAAGATCTCCAGATTTTGACCCCATTAGACTTGGAGTACTTAGATCCTAAGGGTTTCAATGGGTAAGGTTACATTATGACTCATAAAATTCCCTCTCCATGTTGTAGAAACGTTTTCTAGAAAAGTTCAATATCTCTTCTATTTCCAGAGATACAACACATTGTACCTTTTTTAAATGACACCCTGTATATAATGAATATGATTTTTATTCTTGTTTAGTAAGTGATGCATATTTTGGAGAAGCCCAAAGTGGGTTTAAAGTACACTCCCAAATGTGTACCTTTTGTCTCTTTTAAGGAACATTTTATCACTTACCATTTTAAAGATTCCTGTAGCGCATCTACTATAAAACAGTAACACAGACAGTCTCTATTGTGAGTTAGATACTAACCTTGTCGAGGAGTTAATTGGTCATACCCTTTCCATACAAATCCGTCTCTATCGCTAACAATATTCATCGTGGTTACTTGCAATTCTCCGGTAAGCACTTCAGTGTCAAATTTTGCAATGACAAGATGACCAGCAGTGCCTGCAACCACTAAAGTTCCAGAAAGTGCACACAACACAACTCGCTTAATTGCTAAACGAGGATCATCCGAGTAAGGATCAAAGACTCCAGTTTTTCTAAACGGTGGCCACTCCTCCTCGTCATCTTGTGATTGAATAGTTTCATCTAAATAAACGTATTCATTCAGTATTTATTTAATATTAGATATTATTTATTTGGGTTACCTGCTATGTCTTCCCCAGTAAATAACTGTGCTGTACTGAATTTGTAAATGGGCATTAGATTGACACCACCAGCATCCCAAAAACGGATTGTACCATCTTCATGGCCCGTCAACAGGAGCTCTTTTCTGGGTAGCTGACCCTTGGAGCACAGCAGCTCTCCACCGTCGATAGGCCATTTTTTATTCGAATATAAATTGTTTGTTTGAGCCTTGCCTGCATCCTTCAGTTGTTCCCAAAGTTCTTCCGGAACACCTATTATAATTAAATGCTTGTTTTGTTAACAATTTTTCTTTGGGGTGTATAAATAATATACCAGAAACATGCTGGCTGCAAGTAACCGCAGATGCATGTAATGAAACTAGATAAGGCAGATTCATCATTTTCCAGTCATCATTCAATAAATCGATTGCTACCAATTCTTCATCTGCTAAAACTACCAACGCTTCGGGTTCACCTTGTGTTGCTGTTCCATTTGCTATGCCATTTTCTAAGGATTCACCACTGCCGGTCAATTCACCTTGACCTTTTGATTCAATTAGTACAAAATCTATCACCTGTAAAGTATATCATGGAATGAATAATACCAATTGAAGATCTAATTAAATAGGAATAGAGTCACTGACCGCATCTTAAATGAATAAAACCTTTTTATGTCTGCTAAGTTAATGGGTCAATGACTACGTCATAACTAAATTTATAATTTAATTGTAAAAGACTCTGTGGTAGGGACTTGTGAGATCATAGTCCATAGCCCCTCTTAAGTTTCTCTTGGTAAATGTAAAAGAGAGTAAAATGCAAGCTCTTGTTAGCAAAATTTGAACAGTAATATAGGCTAAAGTAAATATCATAGAAGCGGTATCTACTTGACTAAACACTATTTTAGCTTTCTATGTTTTTATTTATTTGTTTTTTATTCAATTGCACATGTAGAATCAACAATTATAATAAAATAGCTATTTTAAGTGATGCCTGACAGACAACGATTGATAAGGTGTTGACGCTGGGATGTTCATGCAAATAAAATAACTATTGGTGATGCAATAGCTGCTCAGTAAGCAGCTAATTTTGAAGGTTTATATTTCTGGTGTAACATAACAGTTACATAAAGTTTAGGAACTGTAACTATATTTGAAATATTACTATTTTTTTACTTTTGGAGACTGACGAGGCATTCCTTGTTTATACACCTATGTCAAAAAAAAATATGAAAAAACAAGGCACATGAATTATAAAGATGATTTTCAATTAAGCATCAGAAAGGTATTAGGCTCAAGAAATTCTGTACTGCAAAATGCGCCCAAAGGATGGGGTAAAATGAGACAATCATTTCTTTTTTCTTTCTTTAGCTTTTCCAATCTTATCTACTCAAATTTTAAAATTATTATCCTGCACTATTATATCTTATCACTAGGACTACACAAAGCACTTGCTATCATTCTATAAAAAACCATCAAAAACACAGAGCAGTCTTATCATCATCCTGTATATTTTTCCTCAGGATGTAAACTCACTCATTTAAAAAATGGTTAATGATTCATCATGATTCTAATCAAAAAAGCATTGCAATGTATGAGAACCTTACCTTGCTAGTGAAATCAAATACAACATGCTTTGTATCGTGTATAACTGTAACTGTGTATTTATCATTATAACTGGCTCTGGGTAAGCCACCAGAAAAAGCAATAAGTGGAGAGCCATTAAGCTGCCGCCTCATTATTTTTGGAATGGCTTTACAAGGAAATGGTCCATAAGTGGTGACCGGTTCGGTAATAGGTTTGTCTCCATCAGTAACATCCCAAGTCGTGTAACTTCCTGGTTAAACAAAATTTTAATCAGAAATAACACCAGTATATTCATTCATCAATACCAAGCAATAGCTAACCAAAAAAACACTACTAACCGTCATTATGAGAACTGGTAAAACACCCATCTTCATGGAAAGAAACTGATTCCAGTTGCTGGCTGGAAACGAATGTCTTTACAGCAGAGTTATCAGTTCTGTTCCACAGCACCATAAGGCCACGATTGTATCCGATTAAAATGTTATTAGGCTCGTTTGGTTGTTCTATAACCGACTCCACTGCACCCGGATTCAGCTTGTAATCCTCCGGAACACTAAAATTCAAAACATTTACATTATCCGTACAAACATTTTTAACAAACTTAAAATTGCCAACTTACTTCTGCATAACAATATCCTGATAAATAATATCAGGAGTCATTGTGAAGGTGTTCAAATCAAGAAGGTAAATGTTTCCCCCTTCTGTTCCCAGGAGCAAGTGATTGCCAGCCGATTCCACACATATTGCGGAAATCTTTTTAAGTTTCCCTTCCAAGGCTTGAGTTTTGACTTCAACCAATGAGCTTTTGTTCACTTCCCACAGATGGAGAGAGTTATCATCGCATAGTGAAACTATCCGGCTAACATTGGGTAAAAATACCAAACGTGTAACTGGTATGGGATTTTGATGCTGCCCGTAGAACTCAACTCCCGGTTTACCAAACACTTTGATGGCTCCACTTGCAGTGCCGATTCCCAATAACCGCTGGGTGGGATCCCACGCCAAAGCTGTGGGTTTGTTGGGAAAACCATGTTGTAATGTCTGTAAAAAATAATTGTCATTGCTACTATTGGTCATCTTTAAAAACAAATTTATGGAGAATTTTGCCTAATAGCATAGCAAACAACAGAATCAGAAGTAGATGGGGGTCGTAACATTTTTAGGTGACATCGACTCATTCCCTGGCGTCAATATTTAATCTTAGGTTAGTATGACATAATAAAGAATTTTGGATGAAGTCTTTATACAAAATTCTGTATATTCATGTTCGAAATCTGCAGTATTTTGTTCAGAATATGCGTCGTATCGATGCGCCAAACAGTAGCAATTTTTAGTGTTCAACAACAATCACAGGGGGCAGAGTTGTAAGGATTTTTCCACATGTTTACGCCACCGCGCCGACGTTAACCCACACTTATAAACACCAAAGAACGTGCCCAACAATGTTAATACGTTTATTTAAATAATTAATAAAAAGGCTTAATATTTGAAGGTTTTACATAAAAACTGATATTTGTATCTGATATTATTTCTGACAAACTACATCTATTTCTGATACAATATGAAATCTGTACTATGTGTATTAATGTCACAATTACAACAATAACTAGCTTCTACCACTTTTCACATTCCTGTAATGTTATATTACAAATTTTATAGGATAGCATATTTAACAAGATAGTCAAATCTATACTAACAAAATTAGCAAAAAATCATTTGCATATGAAATATCTGCTATTATTTGTCATATGTGAAATTAAATTAAAACAATACTAGGCATTTCAAATTCGGAATCAGAAATAAAAGGCATTAAACGATTAACTTGTGGATTTTAATCAGTTGTAATTCATTTTTATTCGTTTTTCATTCTAGCACATCACTTTACCCAATATTTACCAACTGACGCTGCTGTATGTGCTAAGCTATTTTTAATTTAACTTGCTTATAGTTTCTAATATGGGGGGACAACACCTTAATGTTGCCGAACTGATGAATATTTAACTCTAATATGTAAACTTAATCTCCAATGAGTGAAAATAGTATTATACAGGGTCCGGCAGTGAAACGGGATGATTTCAGATGGGGTTCAGAGCTCGTAAGGTGGTGGTGGGGACGAAGGCCGTTGGTTCCTCACCATCAGCAAGGCCTACCATTTAGTTTACAGTGAATCGTTGGACGGGTGAACACCGCGGTTTCGCATTTAAAGCTTATTATCAGAATAACGAGAGTTTCATTCAAACGCGTCGCGTTTTCCGACATCATTTCAATATACCGCGCAACCAGCCATACTGCAAGAATTTCAATGAATGCTTTGTTCCCGGGCCGCGTAATTTCTCGAAACGGGGATATCACTTGGCCCCCTCGCTCTCCCGATTTAACGGCTTGTGACTTTTTTTATGGGGGTACCTAAACGCGAAAGTGTTTGAGGCCGATCCACCCAGAACTATCCAAGCCGTCAAACAACGCATTCGGGACTAGATTGAAACAATACCCGCCAATATGCTGCGTGAGGTCATGTAAAACTTTCAAGTCCGACTCCAAGAATGCATAAATTTTAGTGGAGGATTTTGGCGAACATAGTGTTTAGAAAATAGTCGTTTTTGTATTGTACGCCAAATGGCTATTCTTGTCCTTTATATTTATACATGATAGATTAATAAAAAATTCAATCTTTAAAAAATAATTAAATGTTGAAATCATCCCGTTTCACTGCCGGACCCTGTACATTTACAAATTATGAACCAAAACAAACAATTACATAGTTTAATTGGTGGATTTGCTCACGGTGTTAAAAGGGTATATAAAGGGTGTTGGAGCTACTGGAAGCATCGACAAAGACAGCAAAATTATAATAAAATAAATAAAATGTATAAACATAAAACTTGCTCGTTTCTAATTCATTTGCGTATGTGATTATATAGGGCGTTTTAAAACAACGTCAGATAATTTACCCACATATAGTACTCATCAAACCAAACAAAAAAGTCTTAATCAACGTATGCCTGCAAACCGACTGCTTTAGAGATAGAGGCGATTTTGTATTTTAATCAATAAACTGCAATAGAAGGTTTTTTATTTGCGTAAATCGCCTCTATCTCTAGACATAATATGCTGTTAAGACTTCCATATGCTCTTATTACGTTATACATACATTATTCACATACTACTTTTGTGCAAGTAATGGTACCCACAACTATTTAGCGTGAGTTATAACTCATTACTCAAATCACAAAATAGAATCTTCATTACTCCACACCTTGACAACCAATTACAAACGTGCAATTAAAACATTGGACAATCAATCGAGTGACAATGACAATAAATACACATGTCAAAATTATATTTGTCACAGATTTTGAAATGTCACAATTTTTATGAAAATTTAAAATTTAAAGTGGAAATTCAATTTACTAGTCCTGGATAAAGTATAGTATTCAGCTCGCGGTAATCGCAATAACTCACTTGGATGATTACAGCACTCGCCTGCGGCTGGTGCTGCAAACTACAACCGCGCGAGTTATTGCCTACATTACCGCTCATTGAATAATATACTATTTTGTTTGGATTGATGAGTACTTCTTTAAAACACCTTGTATACAGTCGAACTTCTATTACTCGAAACTATCTTCAACTCGAACTCTTTCTTTGGTAGTAGCAATAATTGCACTATAGATTATACGGTAATTTGTTTCGGTAATTCGAAATTCTTTCATTTTTAATCAGTTCTTTTTTTTGCCTTATAATACTAAGGTTGGTATTCATACAACCGGGATTTACTGAAGTTGGCGAGTCCCGTTTGGACTTACATCACGCTCCTCCTGCTCCCTTCAATTACATTCGGTCATCATTTTCAATGTTTGTTTTAATTGTATGAATGATGTTGTGTGGGCTTGTTACTTATCCTGGTCAGCCAGTGGTTAGGAGAAGCGTAATTAATTGTAACCCAACGTCAAATGGTTACTGAGTTTGAAACTAACTCCAAGATAAACAGAAACATTTTCTGCCTATCCCAACATTCGAACGAGACTTATTGCGAGCCTAGCCTTCTTGCCACTGGGCTACTTGGCGTCAATTCGAAATTCTACAAGTTGAAAATGTCTTCAACTCGAAACTTTACCCGGCATTCAAGTGAAAATTGCCTTCTGCAGGCCAAATTTTTGGGGAAACATGTGACTTGCTTATATTTAAAAAAATGCGATAACTCTTTGAAATTACCAATGCTACTACATTAAAATGTTGTATTTTAAATAATTTTAAATAACAAAACACAATTATTATACTCTAAAACTTCACTATCTAATTATTTATTAGTTACAAGCTTCAACATAGGACATATATTAAAGAAACGAATCACAGATGCAAGTACCTCATTTGAGATCTGTTTCACATACATAAATATTAAAAAAGCCACAAATGTGTAAGTAGGAGGTTCTCATACCGATTTGACAAGGCTTTAAAAGGCAAAGTAAAAAGCACAACGGGTTGCCATGTATTTTGTTCTTGTCAGTGAAATAGGTGCAGTTATGCCATAAATTAAGTGATAACATGATTTACTGTGGATGAATAATTCATTGATATCAGTTAATAACTAAAATTACCTTAAACCCACGTACGAAAGGTACTATGCAGCAATAAAAAAGCAATTTGCTGTTGTATTAACACAATATAAGTTTACTCAGAAGGGAATATTAAATCATGATGCCTTGTCTGGTAACCTTTCTAAAGTTGTTTGCATTAAAGGTATTTTTTGTAGTTTGACATATTCATTAATATCTGTATAGACAATTCTTTTTTAATCAAGCTGCATAAATATTTTACACATATAAGCATATGAAAAAAATCTACAATAACATACAATAGGTAGTAAAACTTGTACTAAATAACCATGTAATCCTACATACCCACTGCCAGTGATAACGCCAATGATATCATATTGTAGCCAGTATGAATTCTAGTACTGTGATACATTTCTGCATTGAAGATTCATGTATTTTTATTTTTAGATTTAGGCTCTAAAATTCCCCACAACTCATACTTCTATGAGTAAAATGAAATCCGAAGATTCATTACTAATTGATAATGCACAGCACACAACAGCTGAATTCATAGGTAGAAGCTGACTGTAATTCTTAGTATTACAATGGTTCAGGTGAAGTGTTTTGCATAGCAAATTAGGTAGTATGGTTGTAGGGTTCGTTACAAAATAAATATTAACAATGAAAATGTTGCAGGACTGATAAATTCCATTTACAATACAATTCCATATGATAAAAATTGATTAGCAAAAGGTAATATAAAAGTTGTTAGGATTGATCATTAATTATTTATTAAGGTTGTATTATTTCCTATTCCATAGTAGGAAAATATGCTATACACATTTGTTTCCTCTCATTTTATTTCACAGCACTTATCCATTGTCAAACTACAAGACCGACTGTTTTCTTTGTCATTTCCTGAACATACAAGTGTGTTGAATGATGATCGTGGAGTTATCACATTCTATTTACAATTTAAAATAAGGTGTGTTTCCAATTAAAATAATATAACGTTTTTGCAAAGCATGGATATGCAGTTTTATTTTGTAATAGTGTCTTACTCACACAAAAAGCCAATTATTTATGCAGAAAATTATAACACATGCTGTGTAATACTTCTTTTCACACCATAACACCCTTGAATAGACGATTTCTAAACACTTTGAATTTGCCTAACTACCATTGGGTTTACACATTTCTAGGAGCTATATATTAAGTGAAGAAATTCCATTTTTCTTTCTTTATTAGCCCGCAAAATCGTAGTGTTAGGCAAGGGCCTTTCCCAATTGAGGGGGGTTGTTGATCTGCTCTCCCGTAGTGATCAACACTTGTCAGGTCAATTGGAAAGGCTATTATGACAATTAAAAAAGAAACATAAGGCCATAAAGCTTGAAGAATTAATTTTTTATTATAATAAAATAAAAAAGAAGGATACCTTCACTTACTCAGCATTCAAAATATAGAAAATCAGGGGTGAACATCCAGTACAATGCACAAGATGATGTGCTGTTATATGTTTATTTTATACGGCCTAGTGAAGGTTTCCTCAGTAGCTTCTATTATTAAAGATGGACAAAAAGTGTAAATACAAAATTTATTCACAATAAAAGGGCGCATAAGGTTTTGGGGTGGGTTTAATATTTTTGTTTTATATGGAAAGATCTTTTTAAATTCCTCAACACTAGACAATTACAATAAGGTTAAGGTAGTGTAAACTAAAAGGCTTCTGCGTTACTCTACTGTTTAACCCTGGAATGCTACACTTATTTTCAGAACTTCATCTGCTACACTGGGGTATGATCGTACCCCAAATAAAAGTTGACAAATTTTTGTCAAAAAAATTTTTTATTTGAAAATCTCATGAAAAAAACTTAAAATAGAATTACAAAAATGTTTTTTTAACAGAAATAGTTTATTAAGTTATTCGGCACAAGTTGGGCAAACTTTCTTTTGATGCTGTAAACAAATGAATTTTTTTTGCAGACAGCGCAGTTGACCCTGAATTTTGGATCTTCGCTTCTATGGCAAAATGTACATCTACCCGTGGTAGTAGGCGGCCTTGTTGCCACTTCTATTGCAATGGTTATTTTTAGTACATTGCATATAGTTTAGCGGAGTTCCCGTCTCAAAGTTGAAGTTTCCAAACGACTTTCCATATGAGGTTTCACTAAGTCAAGTGCGAGTTTTTTCAGGTAAACTCTTCTGTTAGTGACAATTTCTTTATCTGGTGCATTAGAACCACTTAAAAGTACCATCGAGTTATATCTCACAATATTAAGCAAATTATAAAACAAGCATAATGGCCAACCAGCAGAGTAAGTGTGACACAGTTGGTCCAAAGTGTCCACTCCCCCCTTGGTAGAATTATAAAATTGTATAATTGTTGGTAATTTGATGCTATTTGGCTCGTCACCCTTTTCATGCATTGTCGAAAACATTACAACAGTCTTTTTTTAGTTTTTGGTGGATAATATGATAACAGTGTAAGGTGGTCACTATAGCAAATATGGTTGAGTTTATCTGCCTCTTCTTGAGATCCAAAAATGATGGAGGAATTTCTCTTTTATTTTTCCTCAAGGTTCCCACAACTGTAATGTTTTTTTCTGAAAGGTTTTTTGCTGTCTATGCAGATGTGAACTAGTTGTTCATTGTCAAATTTCTATTGGAGAATACGATGTATTTCAGCTATGCCATCAGAATTTGTTAGGTCAAAATACTTTTTTTGAGAAGCCATTACTTGTCAGTTCTATAAATACAAGAAATATATGTAAAAATAACATAGGCTATACAATTGTAACAAAAATAATAAATAATTAAATAAAACTAATATACTTACATGCAAAAACAAATAGTCTTATTCTGCTATAGTGGGGTACACCTGTACCCCAAGTATCAAATATCTCCAAAATGAAACACGCACTACTTGTCACCAATATCACACGTGAACTGACGCATCGTATGCTGAAACTACTCAGGACCCCACGACCGCAGCGCCATCTATTTCCAATTGGCGGGATTTTTAAGTAAGGCTGGGGTACAGGTGTACCCCAAGTAGCATTCCAGGGTTAAGTCAGTATTTGAAGAAATTTGTTATTCTATCCATGTAAAATGGGTAAAGCGAATCAGTTCTAATGTTTTGAAAAATTTACAGAATTTGAATCTTCAAAACCTGCTTACACGAAACGCATCTCAATGTATTATGTTCGGCAATTGCTGTGGAACCAAATAAGTTATATCTCGAATTTTTTAATAAAACGCCTTATATATTATTTTATAATTTATATCTTATTTAATTCCTGATACCCAATATCAATAGTTAAAACAATAATTTTTTCAAATGTTCATCGAACAATTATTTAACTCAGAAACGTTTGGGTTTAGAGACAAACTGATATTATGGTAATCCTATTTTGATTGTAAGTATTCCATTTAAATTAAAAATTAAAACCTCACCTAGCCCGAACGGAGCACCCTGTATATATCAAAATTCTTTCGGGTTATGT
This sequence comes from Limonius californicus, assembly GCA_014611495.1. NCBI lineage: Eukaryota > Metazoa > Arthropoda > Insecta > Coleoptera > Elateridae > Limonius > Limonius californicus. The sequence goes on along the minus strand of JABXWE010000452.1, from coordinate 58,684 downwards.
GCCGCTTTATTGTGCACAAATTTTGTACGTTCACTTTTTCCATAACTTTAATGATCCAGGAGACATTGAAGAAATTCGTACTAAGTGGAGACACTATACAGGGTGTCTCAACTAAAACAGTTCGTTCTGAATAACTTTGTAAATGACCAAAAGTCTTAATTGTTTACATTTTAAATAGTATCTACGAAAATAAGTTTCTGTTCTGCAAATTTGTTTAGGTTCCTGTAGAGTGGCCGACCAGGTTACCTGACCTCACCCTACTAAATATCTTCTGTGTGACCACCTAAAAACTAAGATCTATGCTACTCAACCAGATTCTCGGGATGAATTAAGAGAAAGATTAATCAAAAGTGTCCGAAACTTAAAATGCAGCATCTTCTTCTTTTTCGAGTGCTTTATCTCTTACGAGACGTAGCAGTCTTGTCTCCTATGTCTGTGTTGAGCGTTTAATGTACCACAGAGATACAGGACCTACAGCCTAACGTGGGAAGTGTAAATCTTCTACTCCAGAGAAGATTTACTAGGCAGTCCCTCGCCAGTTTGCCATTGCCTTGCGAGGGAGAACGGCCGTTAAAAATCCGATGTTCCGGTGCCGGGAATTGAACCCAGGCCTTCTTCAGCATAGAAGTCTATCGCGCTAACCTCTAGCCCACAACCGCCTCAATGCAGTATCACAAAAAAGAATTGCAGGCAATTTTCAAATTGTGAAAGGAAAAAAACATTTTTATTGAAGAATCACTTGTCATTTAAAATTTTGGGATTGGTGGTACGATGAAGTAGGGTAGATGACTTACATGGGAAAAGATGTCCCCCTTCATACTATTATTGACTTGTATAGCCAATTTTTGTCAAATGAGATCATTTAGAAGTTACACTTATTAAGGGCGGACTGTTTTAATTGGGACGCCTTGTATATGAAAAATTAAGAATTATTGGGATTAAGATCAGATTTTATAAATCTATATTACCTTATTAAAGACAAATATTAGTTTACTGATCAATTAACGGCGCTTTTTAATTATTTATTAAATAAATATACTAGTACAGTGTCGGTCAATTAATCCTTCTCTTTAAGAACTTGAAATTACTTGTTAGATTGAGATTGTAGGTTTGTTTCGGTTTCAATTAAACGCAAACAATTCAATTGGTGATAAATATTAACTGAATAAATTATTTTTACATACTCTGGGCATAAAACGGATATGGCGAAAATTCTAGAACAAAAGTGGGATTCTATTTTAGAAAAATAGATTTCTGTCTGTGGTTAGTGGTTAAATAAATCCTGTTAGTAGTTAAATAAAATATATAAAATAGATTTTAGATTCATATCAGTGTATGAATTTTGCTTATAACATATAGTTTGAACACGTAGTTATATTACACAAGAAACTGAAAGTGTCGAAAATTATCAGCAACTACATTAATTATGTTTGTATTTCTGCTATCAGTTACTAAAGTTCTAGAATCATTTCAAAATATTATCGATATCAATATCCACAACGAGAGGGTGACCTCACAGGTACTCAAGTACATTTACTTACACCTGACTGACCTATATTATCTGAGAAAAATTGATAGCGATTTATCTATAGCAGGTACTTGCTATATGTCATGGAAAATTTAATACATTCTATATTTGGACAAAATTGTAAATTTATACAACTTAAATTTTTTTAAATTTATTAATACAAGATATCATAGTCTTAGTTTAAATGTGAATATATTATTCATTTTTAAAACAATGAAACTGTAGTATAACTAGCGTCCTTTAGATGACGTGCTATTGACAAATTTATTAAAATGTGGAGTTGTCTTGAAGCTCTTTTTCTAATAGACATAACCTACAAATAGAAGGGTGCTATCTATACATAGGGTGCTTGAGATGTGCTAATGACAGATTTGTTATAATACAGAATGCAGACAACTTTTAATGTCTCGCAACTCTTCCTATTTGACATAACCTACAAATAGAAGGGTGCTATCTATATATATGGTGCTTGATATGTGCTCTCGACAGATTTTTTATAATGCAGAGTGGCTACAACTTATATCTTGAAGCTCCAAACCTACAAACAGAATGGTGCTACCTACATATTAAAAAATATGAACTCGATCGAGTAAGAAATATGTTCTTCCCTATATGTTAATACTAATGTGAAATAACACTTCTATTTATAAGTTATGTTAAGCAGGAAGGGATATTTTAGATGTCAAAAGTTGCCTCCACTCTTTATACCAAATCTAGCAAGACAGCCTAACATCAACTATATTCCAATATTTTGTGTATGAAAATTTGTCAACATGGGGCTTATACTAGATTTTAGATTAATTCTTAAACATGGCCATTGACTTTATCTTCATCTTTAAGCTGTGTAGAAATGCTTCTTCAAACAATAGTTTATCATTATATAGAAGCCTAGCAAGTCACACCAATGTAAACAGAAGACATATTTCAAATCGTAACAAGGATATAAAAAAAAAACGATGTTGTATTTTCTACTAACTTAGTTATCATCTTGAAACAATTACACTGCTTAATGAGTTTAAATGACCTCAAAAATATTTGAATAATATTTAAACAATTAATCCTATGTAAAACCAAAACAATTCAATTCTTTTTAGTTTTCCGTTTGTAAATAGCAATCCCTAATGTGTACGTAAATATCAGTATATAAATGTTTTGTAACTATCTACGAAGTTGATATCAAGACTATATATGTTATTGGGCCGTTTTACTCATAGAGGACTAAAAATTGGTCGACATAAAACAAACTCATTGCAGCCTGTGGTTACATTGTATTTACACTGATAAGATAATACTATTCATTTAATGATATCATGATAGGTAATAACAATCATCTACTTGCTTACAAAGGCGTGAAACATTTTTAATTTTTCGCCAGTTTAATAAATGAAAATGGACAATAAACTCACCCTTCTGTAAGAAAACAATTCCTTCTGCAGTTTTTGCCTTTCGGCCGACGAGTGTGACCCTTTTGCCTTTATAAACTTGAACATTTTCGACCTCGATTTGGACATTCAAAACTTCACCTGAAAAAAACGTTACACATAGAAATAACGCCTACAACGGGTCGCCCACCGACATCGTTAAAACTATATTGCGAAAAGCATCGAACAAATCAAAAATGTTTATGAAACATTTCAAAACAAACCATTCTGGCATATGTCATAAGTACTACTTTGTTAACAAGGGCCAACGCCTGCATGCAAGCCGCACAGTGCAACAAAAGCCCAACCGCAAACGTTAACCGACCGCCAAACTGCTAAGCAGATATCCACTTTGAAACCCTTACCTTCCTATTTTAGCTCCAATTCAAATATTCTTCAAACAAATTATGTACACCATCAACAAATATCAGAGCGTGGCCAACGTACCGTACCATTACACGTAGTTGAGTCACTGACCGGCAGAAAATTGTTGTAAGCAGTAGGCCGAGAAATGTATTGTTGTTACCGACCGACTCGGAGACCTACAGTTTGACATAAAAGTTTACCTATTAACCGCTAGGTGGCAACATCATAAAGCATTAATTTTAGGTTTAAATGTGCTTGATGTAGGTTTCTTTTAGATAAAGAAATTTAGATGGCAGCACAAATAGAATTCAATCTAATAAAACACAAAATTTGAAAAGTTAATGTATTGCAAGCTTCCAATTGAATAATTTTATATATTTTGATACAAAATTATATATCAGTACAGAACAGACGATATTTATCCAAAGTATTATAAACAAAACTTAAGTGAAAATTCAAATATTAATATTAATGATAGTCTAAGGATTATCTAAAGTACATTGTTAAATTTTTTTGCAATTCAGTATTAATTAGGTAAATACAGGAGAAAATTGAGGAGAATACCAGAAACTTGCCTTCTATTTGAATTATAATCATTCACAGCTGTGTTTAGGCAAAGTTCGCTCAGAGGTAAATATTTATGTGTAAGGCCAGCTACAAATGTTAAAAATATTTTAGTTTTACTTATTATTTCTGGGATGAAAGATTCAAGTAGTTTGTTTACCTTACCACAATTTATGGTATTAAAAAGCAAAATATTATTCGATCTGAAAAACAAGTAGGTAGGTACCTACAAAACACGTTTAATAAAACAGCTATATCCTTCCTATTTCTACATGAACGATATTCAATAAGTCTTTGTGTATCTCTTTTAATAAATAATGTTGGTCAGCTGCCAGTTTAGAGTTGTCAAATTTTATTTAATTTTAATGTTTTTTGCTTAATGTTATCTATTTTTATTTGCAAGAACAAAACAATTTTATAACATTTTTATAATGGTCGGCGGATGGAAAACGAAAGCTGAATATATTCTATTAATGCGTATAAGGAGGAGTATCGAGAAAAATTTCAAAATGTGTCACACATTGCAATCCACAACCACCAAGCACTAAGATACTTATTGAACATCTGTTATACAGGGTGTCCCACCTTGATTGCATAATGCTTCACCACGGTATTCTTGGGCCAAAACAAGCAGAAAAGTCCCAATAAACATCTTCCTTTTGCATGTGTTAGTATATATTTTTGAGGCAGCCGTGGGCTAAAGGTTGGCGCGTTAGACTTCTACCGTGAAGGTCCTGGATTCAATTCCCAGTACCGTAACATCGCACTTTTAACGGTCGTTCTCCCTTGCAAGGGAATGACAAACCAACGAGGTATCCTGCTTAGTAAATCTTCTCTGGAGTAGAAGTGATTACATTTCCCGTGGTTGGGAGCCCACGTTAAGCTGTACACGCATAGGAGAGAAGGTCGCTACGTCTCGTAAGAGATAAAGCACTCGAAGAAGAAGAAGTATATGTTTCCTGTTACGTCCGTTATTCTTGATTCTTGCATCTCTGGGATTTCCAAAAAACTTTCAACCATTTGTTCTATATTGCCATGTTATCTTGGCTATCTTCTGTTCTTCCATTCCTTGTACCTACGTGTTATCTTTAGTTGTTTTTATATTCTTTTATTAATTCATTGATACTGCGCACTCCTAGCTCTCTTCTTATATCTGTGTTTCTTTTCTAATCGCGAGTAGCCTGCTGCTCTTCTTAAAAAACCGCATCTTCGATGTTTGTATTCGTTGTTAGTTTGTCAGTTTTATAAAACTTAACCAACGTATCCTTTCTCACTTTCTTTCTCAATGTTGTGTATACTGCTCCATTTATATAGTTAAATTTTCTTATCTTAGTGTGTATTTCTGTTTTTCCTTGATATGATATTGTTGATCCAAGAAAGTTACATGTTATTACTTGTTCTATGGGATTGTTAATTAGCATTATTGATCGAATTGTCTCATCTCCTCTGAATGCCATTGCTGTTGTCCTAATAAACATATATTCGCAAATGCATAGTTTCGGGGATAAACAAAAGTTTACAAATAATAAATGACTACCTAAAATAAACCGTTACAGAAGATATTCAATATGGTTACCGTCTGCTTCAGCGCATGAACGAATTCTTCTCCTAACAGAGCTTCGTATTCGTTTCCAAATCCCCGGAACCACCCCTAATCCTCTGAGTTAAGCCGTAGGCCTTTTTCACTTGTTGTTAACCGTAAAGTGCAATTACAAATTAAAATTTTTGTGAACTCAGACGTCAATGGCTGCATAGATCTGTTCGAATAAAGTAAATATCGTAAGCCACTGGCGGCGAGCCTCGGTTCGAACGTTCCTACAAAATCTTGTATTAAACCATAATTATTATCATTTTGAATATAATCTTTGTTTTTGTATTATATGTCAACTATTTCAAACAATAGAGCTATATTTGTCTTAAAATTCACCATATCTTTTATTTTTGTGTATTTTTATGGTATTGTGTGCAGGACTTTGCAAGCTTTATATACAGAAGGAGGCACAATAAAGGTGAGTCCGATTCCCGTAAGCTGCTGGCTTCTCGACCTTCCACGAGAACCTGCAATCAGCTGTGATTTGGAAGGTAGCGTCCGCTAATTTTGACTTACCACAAACAAGCTCGTTTGGCCCGTAACATGGTCTTAAACTTCTCTGACCATCTTCCACCTTGGAAGGGGGGTATAAATATGCATTGTGATGCCTAGGTTTCGAACACAAACCAGAATCGACGTTTTACTGAGAAAAGAAGCGCTCTACCAACTGAGCTGCTTTTACAACTATAAAAATCATTCTTCTTCTTTGAGTGCTTAGTCTTTTATGAGACGTAGCGGCCTTCTTTCTTTCTTTCGTGCATTACATATGGACCAAATGAAAATAACTAAAGAATCGAAAACAATTTTTTGGAAAGTTTTACAGGAAGAAGTCGATAAACACGAACAAATGCTATTCGTTATTAGTGGTTTCAACAGTAGAGGAATAAGAACGAAACAGTAAAATTCCATAACATAAAGAGCTATAAACTATAACAGCATGATGTACAAAAGAAATAAGCAAACGTAATTAATAAGAAGGTTTTAAAAGTGCAACTGGAGGCTATGTATTTGGAAACCTTATGGAGCAAATTCAAAGAAATTGTGATAACAACAAAGAAAATATGTGGAATCTCAAAATGCGGCAGCAACCGAAAACAAAAAGTTTGGTGGAACGACATAACATAAGTCAAGAGAAAGAAAAGAGCACGGAGGCGATACATGTGCTCAAAATTCGTAGGGGATTATGCACTGTGTAAAGTCTTAAGAGAGAAAGTGAAGAGGCTGGCTGAAGAGACGTTGAGAATCTTCGGAAGAAAAATGGAAAAGCAAGCTATAAGAAATGTGAAGCTAATATACTCAACGCTAAAGGGATTGAGGAGGGAGAAGAGAGCATAATTGAAGTGGATAAAAGACAAACAATGGAAACTAGCAACAATAGAAACGGAAATTACAAAAAGATGGTTTGAGTACTTCAAAGATGTATTAGGAGCAAAAGAATAACAACTAGCAACACAAAATGAGACTCAAGAAGAGGAGTAACCGGGTGAGTTACAGGCAAGAATTGACAACATTAAGACCGAAATGCTTAAGTACACAGGCGAAGAAAGCACTAAATTATTATATACAATTAGAAAACCAAAAAAATACTGACTGACTGGCAGATAGTTACGAGGGCTGTTTTCTTTGCGCTGAGCCTATCTAGCAGGCTGTGATATTTTGAAACAAATTTTGCTTGGCATTTTAACGTGGTTGTTTACAAGTTTAAAAGAGCATTATCGAGCTGTGATTTTTTACAATTTCACGCGTGGATTAAGCCGTAATGAATGTTTTGAGGAAATCTAACGAGTGTTTGGTGACAAGTCGTGTTCCTTTGTTACCGTAAAGCGGTGGTACAATGAATTTCAACGTGGTCGACTTTCCTTAAATGACAACTTGCGAGCTCCTAAGCCAAAGACGGCAGTTACCGAAAAGAATATTGGCATTGATGATTGAAGTGGATCGGCATGTTACTGCCAGGAGTATTCAAGCAATTTTAAAGATTGGTGTGAAGCAAACGAACGCCATTTTACACAAAGATTTGATGGTACGTAAGTTTTGTGCTCGTTGGATTCCCCATAATTTGACTCCAGTTCAAAAAGAAAACCGTGTGGCATGGTGCAGATCTACACTGGATTGCTCTGACAATGGATCGTCTCATTTGATGTGCAAAATCATTACATGTGATGAAGCGAGGGGCAGTTTGGGTCTTAGAAAACGAATCGCCTCCAACAAAAGTTGTCCGTGAAAAAAGTCAAAACAAAAAGATGGTCGTCACATTTTTTGGAATTACTGGACGTGTTTTCACTGGAGGATCTTCGTACTGTTAATGTTGAATGGTATACTAAAGTTTGTTTGCCCCAAGTCCTCCAAAATGTTCGCGAAAAACGTTCAAGAGGAAGGATCATCTTGCATCAAGATAATGCTCGGGCGCACACTGCGGCTCGAACGACCGGGTATTTGAATGCCCAAAACATTGAAATAATGGGTTATCCGCCGTATAGTCCAGACCTACCACATAATGATTTCTTTTTATTTGCGCGTGTAAAGAATAAGTTACAGGGTTTAGGTTTTACATCGGCCGAAGAAACGGTCGACGTATTTAAAAATGAAATACATAATCTAACGCGGGAAGATTGGAGAAAATGTTTTGGAGATTGGTTTTCACGGATGCAAAAATGCATCGAGTGTGGAGGGGAGTAGTTTGAAAAATTATAAATAAATTTGTTTTGTCAATAAAGTTGGTATTACTTTACTAGGCTCAGCAGAAAGAGAACAGCCCTCATATTATCATACCGATCTACAAAACAGGGGACCGCACAATGTATGACAACTACTGAGGAATTTCGTTGTTAACAGTTATATGCAAATTATATGAAAGAGTTTTGGAAAAACGTATGTGAACAGCCCTAGAATAACAAAGCCGAGATAACCAAGCCGGGTTTACGCCAGGGAACGGTACTAAGATTGGATATTTAGTATTAGACAAACTTCCGAAAAAATAATACACCATAAAGGAAAATTATATATATTTGTGCAATTATGTAGAAAAGGCGTTTGATGGTGTGCTTCGGAAGAAAATATGGGAGTTACTGAGTAAAAAGGGTGTCAACAACGAACTAATACAAGCCCTAAAAGCTTCTATGATAACACAAGAACTATGATAGAACGAGTGGGTTACCTAGTCACACCAGAATTTCTAACTATGAAAGTCGTGAGACAAGGCGGAATCCTGAGCCCACTGCTTTATCGTAGTAATGGATGAAATCTCAAGAACAACAGATAACGGGATGAAAATGGCGACAATGGGAATGTGGAAACGAAATCAGTAAAAGTGAATGAGTTCATGTGTGCCAATGACTTAATTCTGCTATCAAACATCCAACGCGATCTGAGTAGTAACATTAATGTGTGGAACAATGCCCTTAACAAATTCGGTATGACAATTAACATAACCAAAACGGAAATAATGGTTCTTGCTAGAGAAACAGAAGAAATAAAAGTCTACTTATGAAACATCATTAAACAATCTAGTGAACTAAAATACTTGGGGGCGAGCATAGGTGACAAGGGGGGCATTGAATAAGGAAATCATCAGCAGAATTATTTCAATGATGAAACTGTATAACGCGCTAAATGACACTTTTTTAAGCAAAAAGGCAGTGTCTGAGAAAACAAAATATATATGTAAATCGGTGTTTGTGCCAACCCTAATCTACGCGTGCTAACGCTAGGTGCTATATCTATTCACGATTGATTTGCCATCCAACAGGCTGTGGAAATCTTTTTCGAAATTTCGTCAGTTACGTATCTTTTATTTCCGTCTGCTGTAAAAGGTTTAATTAACTCCCAAAGTTTTTTCTTAGTAATTTTGCCCTGAATTTCGACATTGTGGTGGTTAACCAATCCTGCAATACACCTTTTTTGCAAGAAAATGTGGGCGGCTTGTCAAACTGCACTGAACGATAAGGTGCGTTGTCCATAACCACGGGCAAATTTTTCTTGCAACTTGTCCAAAGCAGGAATCAGCTGATTAACCAACCAATTTTGAAAAATTTCCCTATTCATAGTTTTATGATAGTCCCTGTCGTTGTTCTTTGAGTCTAGTAACATGTCGCACCCTTCCAAAAAGCCTAAATTACATCCCGCATTCAAAATCGTGAACCTCTTCCCCTTACTTTTAATTTTGGCTGGGTTACTTTTAAGATCGGTTTAGTGTACCCATTGACGACTCGCGGATTCATTTTGGTAGATCCACGTTTCGTCTAGGTACACGAATGTCACATTTTCACTAGAATTTTGATATTGGAGAAATTGTTTCAAAAATTTAATTTTGGATGCAACGACGTGTTTTTGTCCACATAAAATTTTGCGTCCATTCACCATTTTGTGTTTGTAACTCATTGATTTAAGAATTTTGAATAAAGTAGTCCTGCCCCCCTTGTATTCCAAATTTTCGCGAGAGTCAGCCAAGAGTTTGTCGAGAGTAAAATGTTTATTCTTCTGATGATACTGCCAAATTTGTGGTTGCAAATCTTTTCTAAACTTGTAATTTAAGAAAACGTCCGTCTTAGCGCGTATACTACAAATGGAAGATTTCAAAACGTTCTGTCCCTTATAGAATGCTCAGACACCTAAAATTAGAAGTAATTTGCAATTGCATATTTAAGAACTAATACATGCTTACCCCAAATATATAAATTAATCGATTTATAATCGTAAATCGTGTGAAATCTGGCCTATCTCTTTTATAATGGTTGAAAGCTTTCACAATTTGCAGTTTAGTAACTTTGCTAATAACTTTCACCATTCTGACAATTAAGTAGGTATAATATATTATGTGTTTTATTAGTTTTAAACTTACTAGATTATTTTAGAAAAGTAGGGGACTCTAGAGCTGGCAACATGGCAATTTTATTTTGACATTGCTAGAAATCAATCAAATAATATTTAAGAAAGGCAACTTAAGAGAAAAAAAACACAGCCTGCTGGATGGCAAATCAATCGTGAATAGTATGTAAATAACAAGGTAAAATCTAAATTTCAAGCCTGTGGGATGGGGTTGTTACAGATTTGCAGGTGTAAGAAGGATGGCTAGGCTGTGCAACCACATCAGAATGAAGCTGCATGCGTGGTTTGGACACCTCCTTAGAATACAAGGAGATTGAACGACTAAAAACATCTGGGAAAAGGGCACCGACTAGGAAAACCCTAGAGGAAGACCAAATATTACCTGGAAAGGGGTGCTGTTCAAGATCCTAAAGAAAACAGGTTGCGACTGGATCCAAGGGAAAACCATGACAAAAACAGAAAGCAGTGGAAAAGGTTCTACCAAAGAACCACCAATAGATAGAAGAGGGACCGATAATGCATGTAAATTAGTTGGCAGAGAGTGTGCTTCCTGCATAAAACATTGATTATGACGTGGGTTCGATTCCCCAGCATTACCATACAGTGTATGAAGATCTTGTACTGCAACCAGCACACACAATTTTTTAATCAGGTTGGCAATCGTTGTATCTTAATGCTGAAAACCTTCTCTGGAATTTTTGTAGTTCGGATTCAACGTTAAACTGCAAGTTCCTCGTGCTTCTACCTTCATGCTGAGGAGAAGCACACGGCAGAGAAGAGGCTGGTGCCCAGCAATGGGACGTGAAAAGCCACTATGACCAACCCAAATTAGTGATCTCACAAAATACACAGGTAGGTATTGCAGGAAATTTTTTTTTAACACGTGAGGTATTAAAAATATGTGGTGAAGCTACTATTTATTACAAGCTTTTTAATACTTTGCTAATCCGTTTGAAAATACAAGGTGTGTTCAATTGAAACCCATCTTTGCTTTATAAAAAATTAATTACAAATAATTACCGTCACAATTAAGGCACCTATACCATTGTTTTACTAACCGATGTATAAGTACCCTGCTCATAGAATTTTTTTGGCTGCTGATTGAAGAAGTCTTCCATAGCTATCTGTACTTCTGCGTCGGACTCAAAATGCCGACCTTTTAACGCTTTTTCAGCTGTCCATAAAATAGGGAAATCGCAAGGCGATAGACCCGGGCTATAGGGCGGATGCTCTAAAACCTTCAACTTTTTTTTTGAATTTTTGTTTTACTATATTAGCAACATGAAGGTCTAGCATTGTCGGGCAGCAAAATGACCCCACGCCAGAAGTTTTCCTGGACATTTCCGTCGTATTGCTTGATCAAGCTTGTTCAAAGTTTCATTGGACAGATTTGCATTGACATTTACTCCAGATTCCTTAAACTCTATCAACAAGGGTCCTTCATGGTCGAAAAAGAATGTTAACATCAGTTTGCCCGCAGAAGGTTGTGTTTTAAACTTCTTTGGTGGTGGTGAACTTGAATGTTACCACTGCATCGACTATAACTTACTGGATGGCTAGTTGTAATAGTACCAAGTTTCGTCACCAGCAACTATTGACAGAAGAAAGTCATCACCATTTTGTCTATAGTCTATGAGGTGTTGCAGAGATAAACCCATTCGCAAGCATTTTTGTTCATTACACAAGAGACGAGGAATCCATTGCGAACAAACATTGCTGTAACCCAGATTACAACAATACTATGGACAGATCGTAAACTCGCATCAATAATTTAAGGCCTTCCACACATCCCATATTGTTTTCTGTTAATGCAGTACACCGCGCACCTGGTTGCGGCTCATCGACAGTCCCCTCTTTTCCTTTCTTAATTTTCGGCACCATTCCTTCACAGTTGGGTATGCAATACATGCAGTTCCATAAACTGCTTGGATTCGCGTATGAATTTCCAATAGTTGCATACCCTAGGCGCATAACAGTTGTAGGATCCCACGCCGATCAAACTTGGCTGGATGATCAACAACAAACGCCATCTCAAAATCAAAGTTGTAAAAGTCAGAATCAAATTCAAACGCCAGAAACTTATTTAATGTGTTGCTTACAAACACTACTAACATTAACAAACGTCATTTGTGTTATTGCCTTTGTTTTCAAGTCTAAGTTGATCAAAGATGGGTTTCAGTTGAACAAGCCTCGTAATTTATCATATTTTTCTTCTTCATGTAAGAGGCCAATCTAATTTTCCTCATATTGGTTACAGGTAATCTTCTATCCTTCTTGGATTACCTACGTCTAACAGTATTACATTTAGTAACCAAAATACACAGAAATAATAAAACACGATAGTTATTAACAACTAATTTATTTACAAATTCTACAATTAAATATTAACAGTCAGTTAAACGTAAACTTTTACGATACAAAATGGTGACTAGTTTCTTTTGGTTTGCTATAAGAAAAACTAAAACGTCATAATTCAGTTGTAATTTCATCTTGTGGTCTAAAGCCCAATTGTAGGAAATCGTCTTCTAAGAAATATGGACTACTGAGGTATTCTTTGCTATTCTTCCACTGAGCTGGAATAAATTCCGAAGAATTAAACTGATTATTGGACCCTAAAGGATTATTAAACTGCCACTGGGGATTAAGGGGCGTATTAAAACTAGATTCACAACTACTGCTTAAAGTTTTGGCTCGCTGCTCTTGCAAACTCAACGAAGAACCAAAGGCTTGATCTGGTTTGAACGTAGACATGGTTGTACTAGTTCTTGAGTATTCATCGGGTTCATCAAGAATTACCGGAGACTGTAAGAACCTGATTAGCTGGTTAACCTGTGTTTGTGAAGTTTCGCTCATTCTCTTATATCGTTTTAACACCTTTTCAGACCATCTGTATAAATGGGCCCAGTCTGCGGGTATAGCTAACTTGTCTACAGGTCTATTCAATAAAAGGAGGATTTTCGCTAAGTCTCTAACGACAGGCTTATATGCGGAAGCGGCGGTGTTATCACCTGCTTGGTGCAACTCCCGCATCTGTCTTCTGGTGTCGTTCAACATCTCCAAAAAAGTTTTCGCATAAGGACGCAAAGTTTCTAATTGCTTTATAAAATCACGCCTTTCGGGCGGATCATCCACGTCTGAGTTCGTTTCAATAATTTGCGACAAATTCCGACGCTTATACCTTACATATAAAAATCCTAGAGCAACTATAACTACACACAACACTGTTCCGCAAAGAATCCCTGTTAAAATTGAAGCGCCGTCAGCTGAAAGGCCCATGAAAGTGGTGGTTGGCACGCACATTTGCCCCATGTAATCTGATGTCTTGCTCCACTTGATGCTGTATCCAAACGGGCAGCTGTTTACGCACTTTCGGGACGGATATATGATAAAAGCGGGACATTTGATGCATCCGGTGGAACCGCATTTGAGACAAGTTGGTTCTAGCTGGCATCCTGTAACAAGGTAAACACAGTCAGCATCTGGTTTTTATTAACACTTTTCGTTTAAAGTTTCCTATTGGTACGATAGCATTAAAACACAAAGTACTTAAAAGAGCAATAAATACATGAAATGCGAAGAAGGAAGCGGAAGCCATTCCTTTCATTTTACAGAAGTCCGTGTTAGGTTAACATATGGATTATAAATGTCAGTTTAACGGCTTTTTCTGTAGAAGAACACAGCCTTTTGTCATATACAATGCGTTGAAATAGTAGTAGTAACATAAATATTATTATGAGAGCAACGAACTAAGATGTGTAAACTATTAACAGAATAATGTTTAATATACTTTAGTCCTAACATTTTCTGCGTAGGATCAGAACGTCTGGTTCACCTGTAATAGTTTTATTTACCTTCGACGTTGTAGTTAAAGTGCTAGAATGAACTAGAGCAATAATAAGAAGTTGGAAATTTTGGAATGTTCGTGAATACCTACTAAATCAATTTTACTGTAAAATAAAGCAAGCAGGAATAAAAAACTAACAAAAAATTGATTTATACTATTTATCCCCGTACACATTCTTTCTGAATTGATCCTTCCTTTTTACTTTGCGTTGTCAAGGTTCTCCTATCTTATTATTGAATAATGTACTACCCCAGCACAGTAAATACAGACACAGCACTGCTGTTGCACTGTTGGTACCCTCGATGTTTCTGTACAGTATTGTCAGTTTCCACGACACTTAATTAAGTTTTTTAATACTATTATTGGAATTTGCAGCTACCAACAATGTGTTACCAGAAGCAAAAGATCTGTCAAATATTTTTAAAAGAACTGATCCTGAGCATTTGCAGATATAATACAGGGTGTTAATGAATTGCAGGAACAAACTTCTAGGGCTTAAAGTGTTCATGAAAACAAACATTTTGTGTTAATAAATGTATGGCCAAAGTGTTTCCTTTCAGGGATAGAGCTTCGCTTCTCAAAAATTCTTTAAGAAGCGCCTAAATGTAGGCAACTCAATTTACTACCTACTATTTGTTTCCATAACGACAGAAATTGATACAGGATAAATAACGCCCTCTTTCCCACTTTTCAGATTGTGGTGTTAATGAATTGCAGGGACAAACTTCTAGGGCTTAAAGTATACATGAAAACAAACATTTTTTGTTAATAAATGTATTCATGTATACTTTAAGCCCTAGAAGTCTGTCCCTGCAAGTCATTAACACCATGTATACAACAAAATTTTGAATTAGGCCCGACGTGATAAAATTACTTGTCTTGACTTAAGCCATATACAGGGTGGGTAAGCTAAATTGTCCCCCTTAAAAGTGGTTAACGCAACCCAACATACATATAGCATGGAAACCAAAATAGATTTTTCCTTAATAATTACACTGATCAATGTTTCGCAGTTGGAAATTTTAAGTAGGATGTCTTCAAATAAAGACTAAACAGATTTGCTGCTTTTCCGGCGAATATCGCGGAAATGCGGCAACAGACAGCAATTTGTATATCTGGCGCTATCTAACTAGACTACCGTCTGAAAAATATTATATCTCAAGAGAATCAACACTCGAAACGTGTTACCAGTTTTTAAAAAGACGTGGTACAGTGGATAACCAAATTATTGGGTCATACTTCGTCTATGAAAATTTAACTCAACAACGTTACATCAATTTCTTACAAACTATTTTACCCGGGTTGTTGAGTTCTACAATCAGTGCATGACTAAAACTTTGGTAGGTACCAACATTATGGCTCCTCTGTTCACTACATTTGGATTGTTATGAATTATTTAAATCGTGCATTTAGAAGAAATTGGTTTGCAAGAGGAGCAGTGCATCTATGGCCATCAAGAAGTTCCGATATACACTAGTAGACTTTATTCTTTGGGGCAAAATTAAAGAAATAAGCATGATTTACAAAATAAATAGATTAATTAAAAACTCTGATTATGATTCGACTCCTTAGCACTATCACACAGCTTATAACAATCTTATGTTGCAACCCAACACACACAATTTTCCAATCCACTTGGCAATCGTGGGATCTTAATGTTAAAAACCTCCGCTGGCATTTCTGTACTTCCGTTTCGACGTTAAACTGTAGGTCCCCGATGTTTCTACCTTAAAGCTAATGAGAAACACATGGCAGAGACGAAGCCGGTGCCCAGCAGTGAGACGAAAAACGGAAAATCGCATCAAAACAATTGGGTTTCTAGAGGTCCAAAACGAATATTGCCACTAAAATTTGAAACGTATTTATTGAAAGCAGTATTTTCGTGTATCTATAGTACGAGAAAGTTAATAAAACTTGGTAGTCAAAAAAGAAATCTTGTAACTTTTTCTTCGCAATAAAATTAATTGAAGCAGCTACGTAAATTCAAAACTGTATTAACTGCTTTCAAGAAGAAATAATGCGGATGTAAAGATCTAAGCGTAAGATAATAACCCTTGGCTGATTTTGTAACAAAGAAAACTACGATGAAAAGATAAATTCTACCATTTAATGTTTCAACTAACAGATTGTATCGGCAGTTTTCGCGTATACACGATTTACTTGAAAAACTTAAAATTTATGTGAGGTTTTTTTCCCGCCATATTTACATCATTGCAAAAATCGATAGCCACAATAGAAAGTTGTTAAGCCGATCTGTTTTATTCTTTCAGTAGTTTTATAATTTTCATAGAGAAAGAACTGCAAGGCAAATATGCTCAATGGGCACACAATAAAAATTTTAATTCTTTTCTTTCTTGTTTTTCTGTTGAATATCTGCTTAAAATGGTTGTTAATATTGCAAATGTCTTTATCCTGTTAAAATTAAATACAACAGCGAACATAACCTTAGATTCAGTTGAATTAAATTCTGGCACGATCCTATGGTTTTAAAAGTTTTCGTTGTTGCGAAATTGCTATGGTACAAAAAATTAAAAGATCTGAAATCAAATATTTTATTAACAGTAACTTTTTAAATGTAACAAACACTAAACTATTTTTTTCTTTATCTAAGATTATTAATAAAAGTAAACGCGTAGACGTGTTTATACATCCCGTAATTCGGAGCCCACGTTAAGCTGTAGGTCCTCTATATCTGTAGTACTTTAAAACGCGTAATTCATGCTTAGGAAAGAAGGCCGCTATGTCTCATAAAAGACTAACCATTCAGAGAAGAAGCATGATTTTTATAGTTGTAAAACAGCTCAGTTGGTAGAGCGCTCGCTTTCTGAGTAAAACGTCGATTATGGCTTGGGTTCGAAACCTAAGCATTACTATGAAGATTTATAAAAATATTGTCTGCAACCCACCACACACAATTTCCCAATCCGGCTTGCAACTGTGGGATCTTAATGTTAAACACCTTCCGTGGAATGTTTGTCGTTCGGATTCGACGTTAAACTGTAGGTCCCCCGTGTTTCTACCTTAGCGCTGAGGAAAAACACGTGGCAGAGAAAAGGCCGCTGCGCAGGAGTGAGACGAAAACGTTGTCAATGATGATGTCGCTGAAAAGCAGACATGTCGAAGGTGAAAGAGAAAACGCTGTGAAGCTAGGCTAGAAAATCGGAATAGAATTTAAATAACAAGGCATGTGAAAAGAGAAAAAAACAGTATGTCAAAGTAAAACCACATTCCGTAAGGAGGAAACATGGAAATATTGCAGAAATGGGCGTAACATTTTAAAGAAATTTTAAACGGGGATGGTGACGTAAATGAGGAAATCGAAGAAGGAACAGGAAAAACAGATCGCGTACAAGAAAAGGTAAAATAACCGCAAGAGAAGGAAGTAAGAAGAATATTACAAATTTGAAAAACAATAAAAATCCGGATTAAATAGTATAAACGGAGAAATTTTCAAACATGGAGGAGAAGAGCTGCATAAAATAATATACCAACTAATATCCTGGAAAAGGAAAACATGGCGGTGGGGAGAGGCAATACTGTGCCAAAATTATAGAGGCATTGCCCTACTGGACTTAACATATAAAATTGACTTAGGATTGTTTTTTTTTCTGTTGTAACAAGCACTACCCATTGTTTTTGTGATCATGGCTACCTGATAATTGCACGACGCACGTCCTAACGGCTACTCAAAACTTGCACAAGCATTTTAAGACAAACGGTTGCCTTTACGCGCTTGAACTAAGAGTACCTTATTTATGTGCTTTTTAATTATCTTTCAGAAAATATAAGAAAACTGCAAAATTTTCCGCTAATAACAAAGTTAGAGCTAATATAAAATTTGTGTGGTAGGTTAAGTGCCTCTTACAGTTAAGTCTGGTTTATGAAAATGCTGCTGCCCCTTTACTACATAATGGTAAGTATGTGTACCAAATTTGAAATAAATATCTTTAGATTTGCGGAAATTACAATAAAAAGAAAAAATTAAAAATTGAACTTTAAGGCCCTATAACTTCTTAAGGAAGGACTTTCTGCTTAAGGTATATTAGGTTTAATCGGTTTATTTTAACCTATAGAATCTATAACTAAACGCTGGCCCATTGTTTCTGAGACAACCTGTATATCATTTATAAATCGTTATTTGTTTCTCTTTTTTATTGTTAATTTTTAATATGTTTTTCACAAAACATGTATTTACTAACATTGCGCAAGTTAAACAATCGCTACAGACAAAAAAATATAGTAACGAAGGAGAAGATAATTCTTTCAATTTAAAGTTTTTTTTTGTGGTGTTCCGATTCTTAAAAGTTTGATTTTAGAGTAATGCCTGTATGACACGGCACAGAATTTTGTTTAAAATTTTGTAAAAATTCTGCAAAACACGTACTACACGGTACAGAACTTTGTACAAAATTCTATTTGTGAGCATGCGCAAATTGGTACAAATTACGGTGACATCTGTGAAAAAACTGTCAAAATAATCATGTGACTGTCGATAAAGTAGAATTCTAACAAGATTTAATAATATTAGGTTAATGCATAAGTTCGTAGTGCTTTTATTTATTTATTTTACATAGACGACGACAAAGCAAACAATCTACCAATAAAGACCGTGAGCGAGAAAATGCGTGCAGTATCGGAGGTTAAACACGTAGTAAACATATTCTTCTCTGCCCTCTATGATTGTTAATAAGCACTAAAAATTGCGACGCCGACTTTGTATAAAATTCTGTAGTTTTTAGAACATGAATCTACAGAATTTTCTACAAAATTTTGAAGAAAATTTTGCTATATGACACGGCTCAGAATTTAGTAAAAACACTTGGAATAAAATTCTGAACAACATTTTGTAAAAAATTCTGTGCCGTGTCATACAGGCCTAAGGCTAGTATGAAACGACAAATAATTTTATCCAAAATTATACAAAACATGTATTACATGGACAGAATTTTGTGAGAAATTCTGCCTGCGAGCATGCGCAAATAGGTGCAAATTAAGTTGACATCTATGAGAAAACTGTCAAATTAATCATACAACTTTGAATAAAGTAGAATTCTACCAAGGTTTCATTAACAAGCGTTTAATATAGTTTACATAACCACAAATCTTGTTAATTTGTTGGCGTCTTGTATTATATTATTTTTCTGTGTTTTTAGGTACGTTTTTTGGTGTTTATAAGTTACAGTAAGTGTGGGCACGGTTAGCGGCAGCGCTGCAGCGTAAACACTTGGTAAAACATTTACCTTCCTGCCCTCTGTAATCATTGACAAACACTAAAAATTGCTCGTTTGCGCATCGATACG
This sequence comes from Limonius californicus, assembly GCA_014611495.1. Lineage (NCBI taxonomy): Eukaryota > Metazoa > Arthropoda > Insecta > Coleoptera > Elateridae > Limonius > Limonius californicus. The sequence continues at coordinate 39,243 of JABXWE010000452.1, read as the reverse complement.
ACGCAAATACTGACCAAAAATCTCCAGATTTGAGAATATGAAAATTCCGTGTTGTGTCATACTAGTCTTACGGTTCTGGTTCCGATTTTGTAATTGCATTGGGGTACTCGAGGTACCAAGGTACGGTCCAGGTTTGGTTTTCCGGCTCTGGTTTCAAGTATGGGAAAATTGAACTGCTGTGGTATTTTTTCCTGCTGATTAAACAATGGGTAAACGGTTTTAAAAAACAATCACAATTAATAGTATATTAAAGAACTAGTTTCATAAGGCCTTTTTTTAACGCACGAGTCCAAGTTTGAAAAACGAGACGCGAAGCGTCGAGTTTTTCAACGGACGAGTGCGACAAGTGGTCGTATGAAACGTGTTCTTTATACTATTTTTTCTATTGAGGAAGTTTAAGAGTATTTTAAATAAATTTATGTAGAAAATTTTATGTCAAATCGATTACTAGGGAGTTTTTATAAACACTTATGGCAGCACTGACAGGTGGCTGAAACTGACATTTCAAACTTTCAAATTCAAAATCGAAATACCAATTACCGTAAAAAAACAAACTAAAAACAGTACGATTTATAGCCCCTTAACGTACTGTTTTTAAAGCTAAAACATGTGCGCTTAAGAACGGCTTTTTAATAAAACGAAATATGAAAAATTGAATTAATTATATGGTTTTTTCTATTTCGGTTTTATAAAGCTGTTCTAAGCGCACTGTTTTAGTTTAAAAACAGTACGTTAAGGAGGCCTATAATCGTACTGTTTTTAGTTTGTTTTTACGATGTTGGTAGTTCGATTTGAATTTGAAAGTTTGAAATGTCAGTTTTCAACGCCAACCTGTCAGTGCCTGCCATAAGTGTTCATAAAAACTCCCTAGTAATCGATTTGACGTAAAATTTTCTACATAAATTTATTTAAAATACTCTTAAACTTCCTCAATAGAAAAAATAGTATAAAGAACACGTTTCATAAGACCACTTGTCGCACTCGTCCGTTGACGGATTCGTGCGTTAAGAAAAGGCCTTATGAAACTAGTTATTTAATGTACTATAAAGTTCCAGTTTTTTGTACAACGTCACACAATTTGATAAATAAATCAACAGTGATTAATTGAGGTCTACATAGCAATCTTAAAATGACTTGATAATACCTTTTAGTATGTAGGCTTATGTATAATTATAGCAATAACGCCAACGGTATACATTGGAAACTAACTTGTAATCGTTGCCACCTACACAGCAAAACCCAAATTTAAAATGAATGCAATGAAAAGACGAACATTCATTCCGTGTAGTTATTCTGTGAGGTCATGTACCGCAATTATCCATTAGTTAGCGTCTTGCTGATATAATCACCCATAACCGTTATGTTATGATGCGCATTTTGTAACATCAGGAGATGCAGTGTCTTTCTTCACAATTACCGGTACTATTGACAGGTGGTTATTTTCTTCCAGTTAGAATACGAATAGGAAGAAAACGACGTTGTGTAAAACGAGTTCTGTTACAGGTTGAATTCAACTTAATGGAATGAATAGAGAAATACGTAATAACCTGGAACTCGTAACAATTTTTCGAAACGTCTCTAATACAAGCTAAAGTACATCTCCTATACGTATAAGGTGTGCGTACGAAAGATGTTTGGATTCGCATCGTCTACTATACAACGTGGTAATAAAGTTCCGCATAATATTCCTAATTTTATTATTTAATGTTTTTTAGGGAAACATACAAATATGTCAATTTTATTTTTAGAAAGATGCTTCATAACGCATTTTTTTTTATTTTATAAGCTTTTGTTTCTGCGCTATAGTCGTCATCGTTAATTTTTTCAAATTGCAATCCCTTTTTTCTCCCTTAATTTACTAAACCTCCTCACCAATTAAAATTTCAGTAGTTTTTAATGTAAATATAAACATTATGAAATAATTGCTTAACGGAAATGTTCAAGTTGTCCACCACTAACCAGTTGGCATTGACAGTACGTGCGTAAACGATTTGCATCGGACGCTCAATAATTTCCGGGCTGATACTTTCCATTTCTAACCGATTCCCATGCTTTAAATGGTTTAAATTGGCCTACTACTTGTTCGTGCTTCAGCCAACTGTCCGGCCCTAGAAAATCCCTACTAAATTATATAATATTGCTTTTATTGTTTTACTACGGGCGTATCCAGGGAGGGGCAGCGGCGGGAGACAGCTGCCCCTCCCTGGATGTATTATACACGTACAGGTTGTAGTTCTTATGACTTCTCACAGATGGATGTATAGCTAGCAGCAACAAGGAGCTTTCTAGAATAACATAGTCTCATTTCACGGCGCATCAACAACGAGAATATTCCAGAAGCTATTTACCTCGTACATATGTAAGAGCGCGCGCATTTCGTTTAGAGTCAGTGCAGTTAAGGTACATTCACACAAGGGTCACAAGTGTGTGCAATTTTTACGACAGTAAAATTTGTTGTTTCGTGCCATCTACTTCATTACAAATTATACAAAATTGTGTATTATTACATGCCCCCCGTGGACCCCCTACCCCCATTCAAGAAGTTGGATTCAGAAAGCTGCCCGCCTTTCCGTTTTGAGCTGGATACGCCCTTGTGTTTTACTGTAGAAGCTGAAACGGTTGCCCTATTTTAAAAACCACATTTTATTATTCAGCTTGTATCACAAATAATGTACAGATCAAAGTTACGCAGTATTATACAAGGCATTGTTAAAGCACTGTCAATGTTCTGCAGTATGTTAGGTGAAAAAGACCGTATGAAAGTACGTATGAAAATGCTTTGATAAGGAGTTACATGAATCACTAAGTGAGGAATTGTTGTTTAATGTTTGAAACAGCAGATTGTTATGTTCGTTTGAGTTTTGCCGCTTAACCTTTGAAAGTTCCCATCTCTTCCGTTTGACGTATTTGTGTAAGTCTGGATATGCCGACAAAAGACAGTTCTTAGAACTCTTCGCTAGCAGATTCGCCGGAAGGCACACGTGCAAGAAGATTGTTCTAGAACAATTTCGTTGGGTGGGAGTTTTTGCGGCAGGGGGAAGTCAATGAACGCTAGCCTCTTGGAGTGAACGGGCGTGATATTTGGAAACCGGGCTGTTGGCTGCTTTCTTCTGCTGAATGAATTTATCGTTTCGTTTTCTGCCTTAGGCAATGGAATCTTCGACTTATGTCGGATTAAATACATTAGCAGTGTCAGGTTTTTGTAAAGACAATTCAGTGAATTTGTTCTCTTGACTTGTGTCGGATAGAAGCTTTCAACTTTGTGACAGTCTCCTTTGAGCCGTTGTGAGTGACCCTCCTGTGCAGCGGCGGAGATTTTGGCTTTTGTTCCCGTCCTTATTTTCTTCGTTAAAGAAAGCCCTGGCCCATACCGTCGTGTTTCCCTCGTGATTCAGACTTCAGGGGCGTGCCTGCAAATTTTTCCTGCTTCCCGAAGAACCTAGGAACACCCCAATTGTGCCTCTCTCTATTCCGTACCGATGAGAAAACTGAAAACTTGCCAATATACTGTACAGTGTCTGTTTTTCCCTGTTTATCTGTGTTTCGTTAAAGATTCGGAAATAGAATAGTTTAATTTCCTTGTAATATTATAAGTTGGCCTATTTTGAATGCCCTACATCCCCTTTAAATTCGTAACACGTATTCATTAACATCCTGTATATTTACTAGTTACTCCCGGTAAACGTAATATCCGGCAATTATTAAATTAAACTATATTGTCATGTCATAAGCAAAAATGAATTTTTACACTCACAAAATGATAAAGATCTTAAAATAGCCGGTACTTACTGTAGAAAAGACAATAGATGTACATAAATATACATATAAGGGTGCTCATAAAACATTGGGTCAAATTTCTACAGCGTCTTGGAGGGATCAAATACGTAAAAAAGTTAGAATAAGCATAATATGTTCGAAAACGCTTCATTAAAAAGTTATGAGGAACATACTAGCAAAGCCCAAGTTACAATAAATTTTCGAAATTCTTTCCTTCAGCGAGAATACAGGCGTTTTATCGTGGGATTAATGACTATCATTGTTGTTGTATTTGCACTAAGGCCATATTTGGTCCGTTGAAATATACCGTAGTTCCAGTAGTGATTTTTAACATGTCACACATCGCATGGTACAGGACCTGCGGTTTTATTTCTTATCCGATCTTATCTCACCAACCTCAGTCAGGATAGAACCTGCGTCCCTTGGATCTATAGGCAAGTGCGCTAACCACTAAATCATGTTGCCTCCTTATGATAATACTAAGTCGAGCTGTCAATTTTCTTGAATTGTTTTTAAATATCCAGAACTTAGACTTGTTGCGTATGTTTGGCGAATGCCGCGGAAATGCGGCTCCAGCCCGCAATTTATATACCAGGCGCTATCCAACCCACCTTCTGATAAATATTTAGACGCCTTGAATCTTCTTTAAGAAACGAAGGCGTCTTAGTGCATTAGTGAAACTCCCGTTTGAGTCTAAATTCTAAAACAAAAGTGAAGTGAATTGGCATAATTGCTACAGGAGAATTCATACTGCTTGCTCATTACAGTTGAATTCTTGGGAATAATTATTAATATGGAGGAAATTGGATTGGAAGAGGAGTTGTGCGTGCATGGCCACTAAGCAGTTGCGATGGCACTCCACCATACATTTTCCTTTCAGACACAATTAAAGAAATATACCGAACTCCACTAGTAATAGCGCACGATTTACAAAATAAAATAACTTAGGCGTTTGCAATTGCACCTGAAACAGTTACTGGATTCCAGAGGTCGATTTTAAAACAAATAGAAAATCGGTGCAAGTGGATGAAGGAAATTTTGAAAATTTATTAAATTAAATAAAACTTTACTATTTATTTTTTGTTGTTAGTCACTTGTTTAGTTTTTACTATGGTACGGTTGCATCAATGGTGCTTGTCGTATTAAATATTAATCTGATTAATATTAGTGCAACTGTTAATTACTACAATAAGAGATCAACTTGACGGAAATAACTTTGTCATTTCATTTCATAGTCGTGATCCTGATTTGTACCGTTTGCGCAGTGTCGAGGGATGTGAGGCAAAGTTAAACTAATTTATTCTATGCACAACAAGGCCCGACTCTGCGGGTTAACGTGTTGGTGCGTAACCATGCTTAACCTGCCTGGTGTAAGCTGTATTCGTATCTGGTCTTGTTACTCCTGTAATGCGATCGTAACATAAGGAGTGCCATTAATTTGATTTCCAATGGCAAATGGAGACCGGGACCCAGTACCGACCAACCAGGGAATTAGAAAAATTTCCGACCCCCGGAGTGATTCGAATCGGGAAGCGTTCGGACTATTACATCCAAAGCCTGGCTGTCTTACCACTGAGCCACCCCATACCTTAGATAACTTTGTACTAAAAAAATTCTGTAATCCCAATGGCCATGCTTTGTGTATGTGGGGCTGCGTCAACATCATTTAAGGGGGGACAACTTAGTTGACCTACCCAAACTAGCAATTGTTTGAACTTTCTTGAATGAAGAGTGTCAATTACTTTCTTAGGCATTAATGTGGATTTACATACTGCAAAAATTTAGCATCGTGTGATTTAAAAACAGTAAATCAAATCACTCTCTTTGAAGTTGAAATTACAAATAGCCAATAAAATGTGCTCTTTATTACTTACATACAAACTTCAAACGCAATGACGCAGCAAGTCATGCACATATACATGGTGTTCCGTAACTTATCGATAAGTGACTCGTAGCGATTTTCCATGATGCCCCCTGATTGCAAATATGTCGAAACTTTAAAGATCCGCTGGTTAGTTTTCTCAGCGAAAAAGAAAAATAGAAACTTGGCAACATTGGAATTGAACTACAGAGTGATTTAGAACGTAGGAAGTTTTTCTTAACCAACGTCATAAATCATTCTATAATAGTTTCTTTATTTATATGAATCAACAATATCAAAAGCAAACTAATAAAATTCATTAAAGTTGTTGAATGTGACCACCGTGAACAATTTGCAACTCTCCAAGCAATCGCGTTCTGCACAATAGGAATATGCACGGGCACAAATGCTGCTGCTTGGTTAATGCAGTTTCCCCGTTCCTGGATGTCATTTAAAGAAGTTTGATACACCAAATGCTTCCAAAGCCTCACGGAAAAAAATCTAGGACAGTCAAGTCTGGAAATTTTGGAGGCCAAAGTACAGGACCTCCCCGTCCTGTGCGCCTTCCAGAATTGTGTTCGTTTAACCATATCTGGACATTCATACCAAAATGTGCTGTAGCACTATCCTGTTGCCACCATATATCTCACCAGTGGCACATTTTCTAACAGGAGTGGTACTACCTCCTTTAGAGAATGTAAATAATTTTGGCCGTTTAGCCTGTTTGAAATGATAACAGAACCAATTCGAAAATATTTACAATTCCTGCCCAAACATTAACACTGAACCGAAGTTGATGACTTCAATAATGAGTGGCGAAAGGATTTTCATGAGCTCAATTGCGGTTGTTGCGTAAATTGTACATACCTTTGCGGGTGAATGTAGTTCCATCCGTCCACAAAATTCTGTTGGTCAAGTTACGGTGCAATGTGCGCTGGTGCAGAAGCCACCGACAAACTTGAACTCGTGCATAATCAGCTGGCAACAAATGCTAAATCTTAATTTTTTTAAGGATGCAAATTATTATCCTGAACGATACGGTGAACCGTAGCTTTATGCAACTCCAAGCCTCTGGCAATACCTCGAGCAATTGCCTCTGATTGTACCTCAATTACATCTAAGGCGTCTTCCTCAACATTTGGCATTCTTTGTAGTCCACCTCCTAAGCCTTGAATTAGGACCATCATTGCCAGTTTCGTGTAACCATTGACAAGCATATCTGATGGTCTAAGGAACATGATGTCTTCTGTTCGGACAGTGCTCCTTGTACAATCAATACCATAAACTATTACTCTACTTTTTTTATAAACTTCTTATAGCAGTACTAAGTCCATTTTACATGAATAGCACTGGATCTGTATTTTTGCTCTTGATGATACTCAAAACTAAAGTTAGGAACTTAAGCATGATCCTGAAAAGAAATGAACCTATGCATCCTTAAAATTTCAACATATTTGCATTCAGGGGGTATCAGGGAAGAAGACCACTACGAGTTGCTTATGAATAAGTTACAGAGCACCCTCTATGTATTTTTAAAGTCAATTTAATGAAAATCATACTAAGTTTAGTTTGATGAGCATGGAAAATCTGAAACTTGAAGGTAGATTACATAAATCCCATTTAATATTAATGGGAAAGAATGCGAAAATAAAACGTACTTTTACTACTTACAAGCGCTGCAATGTTAATATATTAAATAGAATATTAATATTCGGAAACAGGAAGATTTACGATGAACAACACAAATCAGAAAATGATTTTATGAGTTACGCCAGTTTTACGCTTCGATAGAACAATGCACTCTTCAGTTTTTGTTATCAAATGCTCTTTAAGAATTGTTGATTAAAATATAGGCACGACCACTCTCTGCCATTAAATAAGAAGCTGGTAAATTTAAATGTTTTTCATGAAATTCTTCAATGTCGCTGGGCGTTGTAATAAAATTACAAGAAAATTTAACCCACATAAGAATAACGCGGGTATAACAAGATCCTGTATATCAGTTATATGTTTAGATATGGATTTGTTTACTGTATTGTATTTCCCACTTACAGCGATAACTTGTCGTTCCGGAAACAACGAATAACATTTAAATATAATAGCTATATTGTAGCTATCTTGTATATGTATTTTTCAGTGGCGGCTTGTACTAAAGGGCACAAGGGCACGTGCCCACCCAACCACCAAGATAAACACAGAAAGAAATTCGCATGTAATTCAGTGCATTATTTTAATTTCATTATTTTAACGATGGTATCAAATGTTCCTTCCGCACCAAAGACGCGGCTAACACGCTCAAAACTATGTTCCGGGGAACGCTCAGATTTGTTCCCCATGTAGAGGTGATTCGGTTATCTTCGCTATACGCGATAAACCAGGCGAATAGGGCACCGAGCAGATTGTTCCCCATTTAAAGTCAACGTTTGAATTTCGACCGCAGTGTTTTGTGTTTTCGCGCAATCGCGCGTTTGAATTCAAAGACGAAAGTGACGTTTTTTCAATTATGGAAGTTAATTGTGTGCAAAAAGATCGACTGAACGCATTGGCGGTCCTATCAATAGAAAAGAAGTTCGTCCAGTCTATCCCGGATTTAGACAACAAAGTCATAGACGTCTTGTCTATGACTTTGTTGTCAAAATCCGGGGTAGAGGATAGATTGATAGGACCGCCAATGCGTTCAGTCACTAAAAGTGGCAAAATACCACCTACGTCACACATGTCATCGCGCTCGTAAATTGCTGAAAGTTCACTTTTCAATGTTACACTGTCCAACATAGGATAAAATTTCACAGTTTCATCAAAATATTTTTGTGGAAATGCATGCCTATACCAAATACCAAAAGCGTTCAAAAATTTGTCCATTAAACACGTATCGAATAATAACAACCATTTGCTGATGCTTCGAAGTGTCTGTAGTTTCATCGGCCTCCAAAGCAATGAAATTTGCAGATTTAATTACTCCAGTCTATCCCGGATTTTGACAACAAAGTCATAGTCGTCTTTTCCAGCATGAAAAATAGGAGAATGGATTTTATGTACAAAAAATAGGTAAGTTTTTTCTTGTGCCCACCCTCTCTCTTAACTCACGAGCCGCCACTGGTATTTTTGCTGACATTAAATATAGCACTTTACGTTTTAGTACTATTAATATTATTTGTAGTTTCCTGCATATTACGTGTAACGTTTATAACTAGCAAATATACTAAATGCCTCGTTATAACCGAATTCGACTGCGAAAGCAAAACACCATACCAGTAAAAGACTTTAATATTTTGTTATTAAAACGTCGATTTAACTTTTACCCATTAAATTAAGTACTCAAGAGAATACCTTAAAAGTATTATTGGCACTAATACAGTAATATTTTTAAATCGAAAAAGGCAAACACCTCCACCCCCTAGAACTACCTATATTTTACGCCCCTCCAATTTTCCAAAATTTCCATTTCTCCTGCGAATTTACTATTCCTTCCGCATTCTCCCCCTACTACAACCCAAACTAGAAAAAGTGGAGGCAGACGTTTGCACCTTCTGATGCTCCACCCATCCCGAAATGGAACATTTCAACGCCGGCCACGGCGATATCAATCCCCTAGACGTAAAAATGTATCGAAAGGAGTTACATAGTCATTTTGATCCTCCTCATTCTCGGAAAATAGAGTGGGAGAAAGAGAGAGAGATTCCTATGCTCAATTGTCATAAAGCAAACATCCCTTCAAATTATTGGAAATGTTACGTCCTTCAAATTTTCGGAATTTTCAGTTTTAATATTCACTTTCCTTCTCGCGTGCCCCATAAAAGTCTCTCCCGTAGACGGATCTTTCCGTGTAGCACCCGTTCATATCGACTCATAGATGTAGAAACTGCGAACGATCTAAATTTCTTAAAAGAACCGAAATCACCATTTTGATCCGTCCTCCCTTCATAAGTTAACTACAAGAGGAAATTCCTACGCTGACGTGAAAGGACTATTGGCACCAATATACTAATACTTTTAATTTGTAGAATAATTTTACATCCCCCCGATATGGCATCAAATGGCCGAACTAGAAAAAGAGGCAAAAGATATGGAACGGAGAGGAGAGAAGACGTCGCTCTCCTCCAACGAATACCATTGACCCCTAGACGTAGAAACGGTGAGTGAATTAAAATTTCGAACAGATCAATTTTGATCCCCCCTCCCCATGTATATTAACTAAGAGAGAGGATGCTCCGTCCCTGACGTAAAAGGACTATTGGCATCAATATACTAATCCTTTAATTTGTAGAATAATTTTACGTCCCCTCGATATCACATCAAATGGCCGAACTAGAAAAAGAGGCAAAAGTTACGGAACGGAGAGGAGAGCAGACGTCGCCCTCCTCCAACGAATACCATTGACCCCTAGACGTAGAAACGGTGAGTGAATTAAATTTTCGAACAGATCAATTTTGATCCGCCCTCCCCATGTATATTAACTAAGAGAGGGGATGCTTCGTCCCTGACGTAAAAGGACTATTGGCATTAATATACCAATACTTTAATTTGTAGAATAATTTTACGTCCCCTCGATATCACATCAAATGGCCGAACTAGAAAAAGAGGCAAAAGTTACGGAACGGAGAGGAGGAAAGACGTCGCCCTCCTCTGACGAATAGCATCGACCCCTAGACGTAGAAACGGTGAGTGAATTAAATTTTCGAACAGATCAATTTTGATCCCCCCTCCCCATGTATATTAACTAAGAGAGAGGATGCTCCGTCCCTGACGTAAAAGGACTATTGGCATTAATATACCAATACTTTAATTTGTAGAATAATGTTACGTCCCCTCGATATCACATCAAATGGCCGAACTAGAAAAAGAGGCAAAAGTTACGGAACGGAGAGGAGGGAAGACGTCGCCCTCCTCTGACGAATAGCATCGACCCCTAGACGTAGAAACGGTGAGCGGATGAAATTTTCGAACAGATCAATTTTGATCCTCCTTCCCCATGTATATTAACTAAGAGAGGGGATGCTTCGTCCCTGACGTAAAACGACTATTGGTCGTACTTTAACTTGTAGATTAATTTTAAGTCCCTCCTATTTTCGATTTTACGGTTTGCCGCCCGTCTTCCATATCCCGTCGCATGCCCAAACTATAAAAAGGGCAAAAATTACGAAAAGGGGAGTAGTGAAGACGACGGCCTTCTTGAATACAAAGCACCTCCTGTCGGCGGTATATCCATCGATATCGACCCCTAGATGTAGAAATGCTGAGCGATTTAAATTTTCAAACACAATCATTTTCATCCTCTCTCCCCTCGTAAATTAACTACGAAAAAAAATTGTATGCTGCGTCCCTGGCGTAAAAGGATGATAGGTACCAATATAGTGATATTTGTAGATTATAAAACGCTTAATTATTCGTCATATTAAGCCTTTCCGATTTTCAGATTTTCGGTTTTATGTTTCAACTCGCATCGCCCCCCCCCCCCTAATTACCGTATGGTGGGAGGGAAACGTCGGCGCACTCCGACGAAAAGCACTTGCGTCGGCGGTACGTTACTATAATAGTAATATTTTTTTCGCAAACACCCTTACCCCTTAACATTATTTTTTGGGTGGGTTGTGGTTATCGGTTTTTAACATAAATTTTTGAATGAATAGTGTTTGAAAATCACAATGACCCTAAACTTCCGCCCCCGTAAACGCGAAGCTACCACTGTACAATCCCAGGAGTCGCCGCTGAAACGAGATATACACAGCTATATATCTTGTAAACTAAGCCTTTGCGGACAAATGTTCATATGAACTTTTGTAATTGTTTTATTGGCCTGAATCTAAGCTGGGAATTTAGTCCGCATAGCATAGTCCACTTCAAGTCATACCGCTATCTGTTTTAAAAAGGTATTAGTTGAACAAGGATTTACAAGCTAATTCGGCTTAAAGCACCGACCGCATTCAGGCAAATTCACATATTGCGAAGAGGCTAAGGTTACCTAGGGATTGTGACTCAAGCAAGAAGCTTAAATTCTCTGTTTTTAATGCATTATTTAAGATTACCCTGTTTACTTGAACTGTATTTATTTATGGTACATCGAGTAAATTATGTATGAACAATAGCTTCCTTAATTACCTTGCATGAGTAATAAGCCACCTTGCCGATATTAGCCTTATTGTCTGCCTTAATGACATAATTTTTAAACTCAAGAAGTAAACAGCGCAAAGCAGTTTTTGTCTTTTGATGAAGTTCTGTGCAAATTAGATATCTATTTGTACTTTAGTTTAAAATGTGGACACTGTGGACTGATAGCGACCATTTAAATCTGCATTACACTGCAATAAAGTGTTGCGAAAGTACAGTGCTAGGAATTATTAAACCTATAGGATTTAAACATAAAACTATAAACAAGAGTCAGAACTAGTTACGGAATCAAACAAGTTACAAGCATGGCGCGAGTGTCTCCAAACATCAAAACATATTGCCAAGAAAATATAAATATACGTTACCTACTTACGCGAGACTTGGTACGACCCCCACGATATTGTACAGAAAAGTTGGACAGACAATTCCAGTCAAATCAGGGATTACCAGACACACTTGGGCGAGACAATAACGATATAACTTGAAGGAAACTATGTGAAGTTTCCAAATTTTCATTGCAACTCAATGTTTCATAAAACATAAACTATCTCGAAAACGGCTGTATTTATCAGCTTATAACAAGAGTACCTTTTTTCGGTATTTTTGCATGCCAAGTAAAATTATTTTTTCAAATTTAAGAAAAACAAAATATTCTATCAAACGGTAACTGATCCTCCCACTTGAGACGTCTCTGGTGCACTTATTACAACGTAAATAGACTCTAATTTTCAACCTTGATGAGCAAGGTATGCGCATAAAAGTTTAAAACATTGTCCAACTGTTACCATATTTATATGCAGAAAAGTAATCGGACAAGTCTAACTTTAGAAGGCTGTAACTCCGTAACCGTACACGTTTATATACAGGGTTGGGATAAAGTATGGAACCAAGTAAATATCTTTTAAACGAAAAGAACGATATTTATGAAAATTTGCAGGCAAGTGCAATGGAACAAAATGCATCTGATGTAAATTTTTTTGTTAATAATATACTTCCGGTTTAACCGGAAATGCCATCAACTTCTTTAATTTAAATGGGACACCCTATATATTTTTACCGATTTTGAAAGAGCTTGTTATTTTGAATTCATACATACTGAGTTTAGTGTAATAAAATTTGTAAAAACGAGGAATATAGCACTTTAATCAACCTCCTTTGAGTTTTTTGCATTAGAGCAAAAAACTATTTAGATAAACTAATTGATGTTGTTTGTATGCATAGTAATAAATAAACAAGTACTGTTTAGTACGTCTTTTGTTCTCCAAGTGTCAAATTCTAATTGACGGAATTAAATTTTACAATTTAGAATGGTTCAATTAAGTGAAAAAGAGCGTATTGAAATTTTAATGATGATCGGTTATGGTGATCGTGTTAGAACTCATGAAGAAGTGTGTCATATTTTTAATAATTTGCATCCGGAGAGAAATCCTATATCACGCTCAACAGTAACTAAAACATTACAACGTTTTAATACAACTGGGATGGTACAAAATTTGCTAAAACCTGGAAGACCGCGGACTGCAACGAACGAAACTGTTAAACAAAATATTGCAATCGATTTAGAAGAATCACCTCAAACTTCCACCACAAATTTGGCACTAAACCATGGTATCAGTCGACGTTCTGTAGGAAAGATATTAAAAAGTGAAAAGTATCATCCGTATAAGGTACAGTTGGTTCAAGAATTGTCAGACGATGATTTTGACCGACGGCTGGAATTTTGCGAACGGTTAATGGACATCTGTAATGTCGACGAAAATTTTGCTTCTAACATAGTTTTTTCCGATGAGGCAACTTTTTGTTTAAATGGAACAGTTAATCGCCATAACTCAAGGTATTGGTCAAATGAGAATCCTCATTGGATTCATGAAGCACATACCCAGCATCCACAGAAGTTAAATGTTTGGATGGGAATTGTCGAAAATAGGCTTATAGGCCCATTTTTTATCGACGGAAACTTGAATGGTGACAAGTATTTGGATCTACTAAATAACGAAATTATTCCTGCACTTCAACAGAATGGGCAATTACCACAAAATGTTTGGTTTCAACAAGATGGAGCACCTCCCCACTATGATAGACGGGTTAGGGATTTTCTGGATGCGAATTTTCCAAATCGATGGATTGGACGTAGAGGATTCATAGAGTGGCCTGCTCGTTCTCCGGATCTTAGCCCGTTAGATTTTTTTCTTTGGGGTTATCTAAAATCACGTGTTTACGTTAGACGACCAACAAACTTACAGGACTTGAGACAAAGAATTATTGATGAATGTGAACTAATACGTGGAGAAGTCTTGGAAAGAGTGACTCAAGAATTTGTTAATAGGATGGCATATTGTCAGCAAGTAAACGGCGAGCATTTTGAACATTTGAAGTAATTTTGTTTCTCATTATTCTAAAATAATGAAATGTACACCTATTGTACAACTAACAGTGAGTTATTCCTCGTTTTTACAAATTTTTTTACACTAAACTCAGTATGTATGAATTCAAAATAACAAGCTCTTTCAAAATCTGTAAAAATATATAGGGTGTCCCATTTAAATTAAAGAAGTTGATGGCATTTCCGGTTAAACCGGAAGTATATTATTAACAAAAAAATTTTCATCAGATGCATTTTGTTCCATTGCACTTGCCTGCAAATTTTCATAAATATCGTTCTTTTCGTTTAAAAGATATTTACTTGGTTCCATACTTTATCCCAACCCTGTATGTATATACTTATATACATTTTTTGATGACCGAATAATAAGCAAATACCGTTGGCCACCGTGGTCACCCGACCCGATCTTTTTCAAATTGTTTACCCACAATTGAGGAATTCCAGAAGTCTATAGTGAATACCGTGGATGAAATCACACAGAGACAATTGGAAGCCATTTATGAAAATAACAATAACAATGATGGCAGACATCTCAATCAATTATTATAACCAGCAATTACTGGAAGCAAAAATCTGATAAAAATGTTGTTTTTATTCATTCCAACTGCAATTAAATTGTGTTGTTGATGTGCAGATTTATTATGTTTTGCAGTATAAAAATGTACGCACAATGTATATCTGAATTTGCAACAAGACAAGTTTTTAGAAGCCTCTAAAAGTAAATACTTTTGTAGGAAATGCTCCATTTGAAATAACACTGCACGCCACCGGAATTAAGCAGGGGCACATTAAGTAAGTAAACGGACAAGAAACAAAAACCAGCACAAAGCTGCACCTTCAATCATTTTCGATCGCACAGTGCTAGGTAACGCTCGGGTAGGGACCGCGATGGTCGAGTGCGAGAACGCATTGACCACTCGAGGTCACACTGAATTGCGCTTGTTCCGGCGTGGTTTCGAATCCCCGCTGGGGCGACCGCAATTCAGTTAGTTAAGTTTAGGATGCATGCTGCATGAATGGTTAGTGTGTAAGGGACGCCCGCACCCCCCTGAAGTAATGCGAAAGCGGTTCCGGGGGGGGAACGGTAGTATGAATGTGCGAAAAAAAAAAAGGTAACGCTCGGGTATATGTACGAATACTTCCTAAACCGCAATTTTTGCGGTATAAAATAAAAGCACTAGTAAACTGATCCTCTATTTTTAGTATAAACCGAATATAGTAACATTTAACAATCATTTAATTAACTTGGCACGCCATCTGTAGTTGTGCATGTTAAATATTTTCTGATTATTCTAACGAAGGCGGAACAACAGAAATTAGTTCCATATTCTCTAGGGAAATGTAACTGCAATGTGCAGTTAATTAGTACAACCAACAAACTTAATAACGAAATACTGTTCCGCACACAATAAAATTATGATGCTCGTTAAGATGTAAGATTTACTCGGAGATGCAGCAAATATATTCTCGTTAAACGAGTATACTGCTATGCAAAGAGACGTTTCAGTATATTAAAAATAAATTTAAGTAGCGCTTGCAAGATATGAGGAATATTACTAGGCTATTTTCTCTTTTACTCTCCACAAATAACGGTTTTCTTTAAATAACAAATTATCGTAAAATAGCGAACATACATGTTGTTGAACTAAGCTTTCACCTGAAAATTACAGCAACCTAAACATTGCCTGCGCAAACGATGTAAAAACACGCTATTTCCTTATTAACTATATTTTAAGCGTACACAAAATTCGTTAGAAGAAATAAACTGTAGGCGATAGGAAGTTTTACTAACAATAAATAGCTAACAACTTTTAAACGACCGAAAGCTAAACGTACTTCCATTACCTTAATCTTTGAAATCAATTTACAACATATTTGTGGATAATAAATATTCAATTACTAATCATATTCGGCATTCAAAAATTATATTTCTGTTTTCAAATTTTCATTATTTTTAATAATAATGGAAAACAATTTTAATGGAAATATCCGCTGTGATCTTTAAAGAACTAAAAAAAATATAAATGCCTGCCTGTCAATGTGTTTACCGTCATCACTATCTCTGAAAAGGTTGGTTTAATGAAATTTTAAATATAGATGTATCGATCAGCTCAAATTGCGTTAAAAAACCTATTAGGGAAAACGAATATAGGGTACTTTCCTAGCGACTCCCTGAGGAGAACGGATATCAAAATCTACATAATTATTTTTTACAAACTGCCCACATTTCCTAAGTTAGTAAATACAAAATGTAATATTCTATGAAAAAAAAAAAAGTTATATGTAGGAACATTTTTAAGTTAAAGTCAACTAAATAATCAACTCTAGCACTTTCAAGAACTTAACTGAATTTATTATTATTATTATTATTTACAATAAATGTTCGAATAAATTGCTCCCCTTTGCCAAGCAGTAGTCCAAGTGATTGTAAAATCCGGTTCTCACATTAGCAAGCATTTGTGGGGTAATAGTTGCAAATGCATCCTGAATTTTAATTCGCAGTTTGTCCAGTATGGTAGTTCTGTCTTCTTCAAATCCATAAATTTTCGAATTAATGTAAGGCCACACGAAGAAATCTTGAAGTGACAAGTTCGAGGATCTAGGCGGCCAAGGAATTGTGCTTACGGTTCCAATTACACGATTAGGAAATGTATTTGCTAAGCATTCCCGTACAGCTAACGTATTGTCTGATCCCTGGAACTTGACACAAAGCAAAAACGATTTCGTTTTGCAGCATATCAAGATATTTTGGACCATTTCCGTTCCCCTCGATATAAAATGGTCCAATAATGTTATCACCCAATATTCCACTCCACACATTCAACTTTTGTGGATATTGAGTGTTATGTTCATTTGATTGTGCCACTCCATCTGAATTAAACTCGTATTTTAATTGCCGCTTCATAGGAATCAAAATTTTATTTTAATTGCTATTCTTAAGTCGATCGCTATATTATTTTCTTTTAAGATTGAGTTATGGGAGGCCAATTTCGCAAAGCTTTTGAAAGTTCCCTTTGTAGGCTAGATTTGCCGATTAAAAACAATTCTCGGAAATATTATTTCACTGAAGTCGCACGTGTTATTTCGTTCCAGAATTGTGGCACCATATTTCGCAATGTGGTGTAATCTTTTTGGGCTCCTTCGGCTCAGTCGCTGGCAAGAAGTGCCGTAATCAAGATTTCGGTGGGTGTCCATCGTGTGAATTTTGTACCGCTGTTTTCACCGTGGGGTGCAAAATTGCCGATCGCATTTGGTGGATTAATATCGAGCCCATTTCCTGTCCCTCTGGTTATGCCACTGTTACGATAAACGCATTGAAGTTTTGGCCTTTAACGTTGACTCCATTCGATCCAGTCTTCAGGGGCGTGCCTGTGGATTTTTCCTGCTTCTTAAGAACACAAGAGCATCCCAAAATTGTGCCTGCCTCTCTCTACGCCCTTCCACGAACGTCAAGGTAAAATAAATAGTTATTGTGTTTCAAAATTTAAATGAATGAACCTTTTTTTGATGCGACAAAAGGCGACCTTCAGTCGTCGATTGTCATTTTCCTTTACTATTAATTGTAAAAAGTAATTATATATTGCATTATTCTTGTAAACTCAGACGCCACTAGCCACGTAGATTTGTTTGAAGAATTTAAATGCCGTAAGCCAGGGGCTGCGAGCCTCTTGAACGTTCAATTTAACCGTTAGTAGTATTGAACTATAATATCAGCATTTGCTGTAATTTTTTGTGTATCGTCATTATTTTCAATCGTTTAATTATGTGTTTTGAAACTTATTACATCTTTTATTGTTGTATATTTTGTATTGTGTGTACATGAACTTTGTAAGCATTATAAATAGGAGGGAGGCACAATAAAGGTGAGTCCGATTCCCGTAAGCTGCTGGCTCCTCGGCCTTCCATGAGAACCTGCAATTAGCTGTGATTTGGAAGGTGGCGCCCGTTAATTTTCGACATACCCTGTACACAACTAGGAAGATTTTCTCCCATAAGCGGTTTCCGTGAACCTCCCCTACTCCTCTGAGCTAAGCTCAACAGGCCTTTTTCCACCTATCCTGTTGCGGGTCGACGAAAAAGCTCGTTTGGCCCGTAACATGAGATCGATAACTGTAATACTTGTGAGAATTATTTCGCGATCAGAGACGACAGACTGATTGCGTCGAAGACCATTTATTTGCAAAGTGCATTCGTCGGTGAATATAATTTTGCTCAGGTAATTCATGTGATTGTTTGATTTTTCCAATATGTTCTCAAAAATTCTATTCGTCTAATTTGGTCATTTGGGTAAATTTCTTGGGTTTTCGATTGTTTATAGGAACAATATCTATTTTTTCTGAATACTTTTACTATGGTACTATGATGAACACCAGTATCTTGAGCAATATTTCTGGCGTGGTTCTACTTCTACAGCAGCACATATTCTTACTTCTTGCATTTCTTGAGTAACATATCTTGGGTGTAACGTTCTTTTATAGTTGATTGAGAGATACCCGTGTTCCCCAAAGTTCCTCAAAATTGGGTGTATTGTATTAGTACATGGGATAGGTCGATTTTCGTACTTTACTGCAAATAAATCTCGGGTTGTACGTAACGAGCTACCGCTGTAAAGCCATTTAATAATTTGTACTTTCTCGTGCACTTCATAGACATTCATATCAATATTACTGTTGTTATTTTTGTTGGAAAAAAAAGCAAATTCCGTAAAACTATGACAGGCAGCTGTCAAATTAAAGTCATAGTAAATGTGTTAAGGTGATAAAAAATTAAATCCATCCCATCTATTTACCTATGATTAATAATAAAAACGTCAAGATGCATGGTACCAAATGTTTTTTATATCATATGTTCGTAGTGCAGACCGCCAATCGGTTTACCTGAGTTGATACAAATAGGTAATTTTTAAGAATTTTAGGAGGCTTTGAACTGTGCTTTGATCATTTTGAAGCTCTTCACTTATATTGTTTTTAATATTTCTTATTTTTCGCGGGTTTTGGTATTTCCCGCATTCATATAACAGATGTTCCACTGTTATTGGTTGGTTGCACACGTTATATTCCAGTTTATCTTATTTCTGAATCAGCTATTCGTGTGTCATTCTCGTATATGTCCTATCGTCAGTGTGTTTATTATCACATCAACTTTTCTATTTAAACTGTGGGTCTCTGGCAATTCATACGCATATGCTATGATGTTTCAGAGTTTATTACTGATCATTTCATTCCACTGTTCCTGCCAGGCTTGGTGAACTTGACATTTTTGATGTGTTTTCTGATCGCTCATGGTTAAATGTTTTCGGTCCCGGTTATTGTTGTGCCTTCTTTTGCCTTTAGATTTACTTTACACTATGTAAATCCGGTGATATTCAGATAAACGTTGTACGCTTATTTCTTTGTTTCAGCCTATACAAAAGTACATTGAATTGCCACAATAAGTTCGTTTTTATTGTAATATTTTGTATAGATTTTAGAGCACTTTGCGAATCCGAGAGTATCAAGACTGTATTACGGTTGTCTATGACTGCATATTCGAGTGCTTTCTTTATTGCATGAAGTTCAGCACTATATACCGAACAGTAATTGTTTAGTTTATACATTTCATTGTATGAATCACTTAAAAATGCACAATTCTGTTTTGTAGTTTTGTAGAATTTTATTTAATGTGTTTCTGTATATAGAGGAGATGGTATATTCTTTTTGGAGCCTGGCTAATTGGAGGCTGAGTTGAGGTTGTGTGGTCAACCATGAGTGTGGTGGTAGTTCAGTTGATAGAGCTCTCACTTTCTGAACTTAACGTCGATTCTGACTTGGGTTAGAAACCTAAGCACTACTATGATTTATAAAAATCTTGTCTGCAACCTACCACACACAATTTCCCAATCCGTGTGAAATTTTTTGGCCATTTGGCGCGGTAAGGAAAGGTCTAATGGTTTTGTTGTAAAATTGGTATTTTTCCAAATGCAGTTACAAGGAAGTTATTGATATTTCAAAATAGTCAGTGTATAGCGTTCCACCGACCCACTAAAAGGAAGCCTAAATGCTAAAAACCTTCTTTAGAATTTCTGTCATTAAACTGTAGTCCGTACTTCTACGTTAGCTGAGGAGAAACACGTGTCAGCGAAGAGGCCGATTCCCAATAGTGAGATAAGAGACTGTTAATGATGACATGATCAACCATGATACTATTGGACTGTTATTATTTATAATTGACACGGTAAATTTTATATATCTCATTACAACGTTTCAAATCAATTGAGTAATGTGATTTTAGTTTGAGGATACGTTTGAATGAGTTTTTAGAAGAAGTACTTTTTGTTTCTTGAAGGTTTATGTGGGATTTATATGCAAGGATTGCTTGCGTGTAATTTAAAGGTAGGTCTTTAACATACTGCAGTGGAAGTTTTCTTGTGATACTGTATAGACTCATGTTTTGGGCTTGTTCTACGTATGTACTCCCGTAGTGATTCTGAGTCCGTTATTGTATATAGCCTTCATTGCTTTATGCAGTCTTGGTGTTAATATTCCATAGGTAAAATAACCATATCGGATTTTGGATAAAATCAGGGCGTTAAGAATTTTCCCGACAGTCCGTTGTTTTGCTCCCCAATCATGATGTGAAATCACTTTCATTATTTTTAGTGTTTTGTCAATCGTTTTTGAGATTTTCTACATGTGGTAACCAGCTTAGTTTTCGGTATATATTAGAGATTTTTATTTGTCTTACATAGACCATATTGATCAGTTTAATTGATGGACTGTTTTACCAGATGTTTTTTGAAAATTGTATACACTTCGTTTTCTCTGCTGAAAGGATTGGTTTGTTTGATGTACCCCATTATTCTAACTATACATATTGGCGTTACTACAGTATAGTATGAGATCAGAGAGTTTTTATAAGATATTTGATTTTTGTCATAATATTATTTATGGCCATAAGGAGAAGGTGATACTGAGTACTGAACCTTGGGGTACTCCATTCTCTAGATACTAGTTTTTATAATAGTTACTGCCCACTCTTACTTTAAATGTTCTATTGGTATAAAATGTTTTTTAATAAATTTATTAATGTTGCCTATGAATCTCCAATCTAAAAGTGTCCTTATATAATTGTATGCCTACAAACTGTATGGTAGGCTTTCTCTAAATCGCAGTAGTTGGCTATTAATTGCTTTTTCTTGTTACTAGTTGCTGTATCCAGTTTAGCTATATTGTCATTAAGTTGAGCTGGCTTCCTGAAATCGCTTAGCGGCATTTTAAGTGCTTAAATGGTCATGAAACTGCTTTCAACATAATTTTCTGTACAATAATGTTTATACAAACTTTGAGAGAAAAAAAAAGAAGAAAAAATTACTAAGTAGATATTTTTAATTCTGGATTTCTTTCTTCTTGAAGAAGGGTGTAAAAAGTAAAATATTCACAGATTGTTACTTTGTGGGATTTAAAATACATTTTGAGCAAATAAATTTCCTTGAGGGTGACGTTGATGTAATATATATGAAATAGGGTGCGAAAAATACTATATTTACACATTTTTGCTTTTTTGGTAGGCTGATAATGCATTTTTAAGTACGTATTACCAATATAGGAAATTAAATTATTATTATTTTAATATTTGATATAATACTAGCTGAACTCGTAGAGTACGTTCTACGGTTTACGTGATAATTTCTTTAAGAAAATTAAAAAATCAGCTGAGTGGGGAGTTAAACATAATTGTTCAATAACACTCTATTTTTATACTAGTGCAATTTTTTTATTGCTCTTCTCTAGTTTTATTGTATTGGAACAGCCTGCAGAGTTTAATATGTTCGTATTACTTTAATTGTTTTCAGTGGGATATCCTAATTTTCATATTTTAAACAATGGAAAATTCATTTAAAAGGTTATATTATCCATGATGGTGGTTTTAATATAATCGTCTTGAATTAGTTGCTAGAAATAGTAGTTTTTAAAAACTTCAGTATGAGAGAAGTGAGAGCAACATTTTTGACTGACTTAAACCCCAAAAATAACCCCTGGTTATGATCTGATCACAAGACGAGTACTAAAAGGACTGACAGATACAATTATGAAATTTATCACAATACTATTCATTGCCATATTAAAACTAGGCTGTTTCCCTGGCCAATGGAAAGTGGCACAAATCATTGTCATTCTAAAACCTGGTAAGCCCTCTCTAGGAAGTAACATCGTACCGGCCAATCAACCTTCTTCCAATATTATTGAAAGTTTTCGAGAAGGTATTCCTAAAAAGAATGAGACCCTTACTGCTAGATAATACCTAATACCAAGCAACGAATTTGGATTTCGTCAACAGCACACAACGGTAGAACAAGTCCACAGGGTAGCTGCTAAAATTAGAAAGAACCTCGAACACAATAGGTATTGCTCTGCTGCATTCCTCGACATATCACAGGCCGTTGACAAGGTATGGCACGAAGGCCTGCTTTACAAAATTAAGAATAGTCTTCCACATGGGAACTACGAAGTGTTAAAATCCAATCTAGCAAATAGACACTTTCTCGTAAAATACCAAGAAGAACGTACACCACTATTCCCTATTAGCTCCGGAGTCTTACAGGGCAGTATTCTAGGACCGATACTGTATCTCCCGTACACAGCGGATCTATCAACAAGCAGACTTACAACAGTCGCAACATTTGCTGACTATACGGCTATACCGACATCACATACCGACCCGAGAATGGCATCGCGATATCTACAAATACACGTTAATAAGTTCCAGAGCTGGTTAGGTAGATGGCCCATCAAGGCTAATAAGACTAAATCTACTAATGTAGCGTTTACAATGTGTAGGTAAACCTGTCCACCACTAACATTAAATAACCAGCAACTGTCACAAGCGGAAGGAGCAACATATCTCGGATGCATTTTGATCGTCGCCTCACATGGAATAAACATATTTGAACAAAAGGAAATATCTTGTTTAGGAAAATATTGGCTCGTCGGTCGAACGTCCCAACTCTCACTGGCAAACAAAGTACTATTGTACAAGGTTATACTGAAGACAGTACGGACCTACGGGATCCAATTATGGGAATCAGCCAGCAACTCCATTATCTCACTTCATTTACGTTACTTTGAATTAAAGGACTCTCCGAAAATTGCCATTGTACTTGTTGTATCGATTTGTAGCGTTTTAATTTATTTAATCTAAAACTCATTAATAATCTGCATAATACATAATAATTTTTTGGTTTCTGTGAAACCTTTGCATGAATACATCGGCATATGCCGGCAAACTAAATGCCTACAACTGGAGGACATGGCGGTATACGTCGACGTAGATAAAATAAGGTATAGGGACATGACATACATAGCAGACGGTATTTACGTGGAGTTTTATGAAAGAACATTGTGACCCTACAAAAGCGTTGTTCGTCGTCATTGTGACTCATTTAGTAAAAGTTTTATACTTTAACCTCTTGACGTACCAATATTGCAGAAACGTTACAAAATAACATGTTGGCGTAGTGTGTTCCGTATGGGAGGACACAATATTTTAGTGTACGAATTTAGCATTCTGTGAGCGTTTTCCCAAACACGTTTTATCCATGAAAGGGTTTGAAAAGAAAATACGATGCGTGCTATAAATAGAACAACTGCTATATTAATGTTTAGATATACAAATCAGTTCAATAAAAAAAAACTTTATAGCTCTGTAACTTCTTTCTCATCTCCTTTACCCTGTACAAACTTAGTATTATCAAATAGGTTAGAATAATTATTACTCACGAAGACCAGAACAGGCTTTTAAAGTTTCGCAGTTAAAGTTCAAAAACCCTGTTTAAAAGAAAACAAAATGCAATTTTTCCACACATACCTGAAACACTAAAAATAGTTTTTTCCTGTATATAAATATCTCAAATAGGTTGGCCACTAAAACCACCTGAAGCTGAACACTTTCTGGCAATTAACTCCCTCTAGCGAGAGAACGGTTGAAGATAACCATAGTGTACTGGGATTTCCATCAAAAAAAAGTTTAGTGTAAAGCTCTG
Organism: Limonius californicus; assembly: GCA_014611495.1. Taxonomy (NCBI): domain Eukaryota; kingdom Metazoa; phylum Arthropoda; class Insecta; order Coleoptera; family Elateridae; genus Limonius; species Limonius californicus. The sequence goes on along the minus strand of JABXWE010000452.1, from coordinate 15,096 downwards.
TATGTAAACACTTTATATAAACAAAAATCATTGTGAAATACGCCTCTGGTTCATCGAAAACAGAATTTTAATATGTTACCTGAGAGAGCTATTTCCGTCCACGTACCGATGGAACAGCCTGTATAAACTTCAAATCAATTGGAATATTATTGACTTGAATTATGTTGAATTCCCTTCTATTTTTCAGATTTTTGTCGGAATAACCAAGCATTCTGTATAATGCTATCGTTATATCAAGTAACAAATCACTGATGTTTATTTGCAGTCAATGAGCATCACAATAAATAGGAACTAACTACATCAAATTAAATTAATTCTGAACAAAACTGAATCTATATCGGTATCAACCTTAATTAAACTACCAACTTCAATTTGAAGCCGTTAAACTTTGATGATTTTCCTATTCAATTCGCCTACACTGTATACGTCCTAAAATAGATTCAATAAAAGAGCCATGTCACGCGATATTCCAACATAGATGTTATTTTTAGCAGGAAAAGGAAGTACTGAAATTAATTACAGAATTCCATTTGTTTTATTGTTAGCTAATAGATCTTTGCGAAATATCACTCTTACTCCGTTGAAAAACCGTGGTTAGAGTAAAGAAAATCTATTTATTGATACCAAAATCTTAACAAATACGATATCGTGAAAGGAAAAACAAAGATGATTAAAACTCTGCAGTAAAAGAAACTAAAAAACGCACGCTTCTCGATTAGAAGGACACGCACTTCGTTTTCTAGCACAAGAATGTAAGTTTCCACGATTTCCAAGTGGAAATATCCCAACAGGCTGGCGTCGGACCAACACAAACAAATAGGCGCTACAAAACAGGGAAATATTTCACTACAAACGACAGGGTTCCAGTTTGTGGAAGGCCGACGAAGCAGAAAATATCAGGAAAAGTTTTGCAGGCCCTAACGCAAGGTCGTACCTCTTGAAAGCATCACATAAATTAAAATGTATTCAAAATCTTGTCAGAGGAGATTTATTTCCGCAACGATATGAGCAGGGTGGAGCTAATGAAACGTTTTTGCTCACGGTTACTCGTACGGATACATGAAATAACTTCAAATGGGGGTTTTATTCATATGCAAATAGCCGTATCCTTACTGCTCGTATATTAATATGAGCTGTAACATAACTTTAGATACGTTAATAAGCTTTATTATTTACAAACATTTATAGAAATAGTGAATATATTAAATCCGTGTTACTCTTCCTTTTTAACAAATATACATTCCTATTTTTATAGGGAATAACAGTAACGACGTACCTATTTAACTTTACTAAATTTTCATACTTGCCCTATATATGATATTCGAGCATGCAACAGCCTAGGGCGCCAAACTTTAAAGCACTGCAGAGTCTAGAATCGATTTAATGTATTTTACCATATTCTGATAATTTTATAGTTTGTTTTCACAAATAAATACGTGTAAATAGCTGTCTTCCTTTTTTCGCCAAATGTTTTGTTTAACACTATATTTAATAAATAAGTTTGTTTCGGGTATAAAATACATACGGTTGGGCAAAACAACGGCAACTACAATTTCAACAAAATTCTCTACATGAAGGTTCCGATATATAGCAGATACAATGAAGATATTGGCGGTATAAAAGGACTTCCTTCCAGTTTAACCAGAAATTTATATAAACAGGGTGTCTCAGAAAGAATGGACCAGCGTTTAGTCATAGATTCTTTAGGTAAAAATAAACCGACTAAACCTAATATACCTTAAGCAGAAAGTCCTTTCTTAAGAAGTTATAGGGCCTTAAAGTTCAATTTTTTATTTTTTCTTTTTATTGTAATTTCTACAAATCTAAAGATACTTCTTTCACATTTTGTACACATACTTATCATTATGTAGTACAGTCACAGAATTATTTTCATTAACCAGACTTGACCGTAAGAGGCAATTAACCTACCACTGAAATTTTATATTAGCTCTAACTTTGGTATTAGTAGAAAATTTTAAAATTTTGTGTTATTTTCTGAAAGAGAATTAAAAAGTACAAAAATAAGGTACTCTTAGTTCATACGCGTAAAGGCAACCGTTTGCCTTAAAATGCTTGTCCCAAGTTTTGGGTTGCGGTTACGACATGCGATTGGTTGTGACCTACAGTAAAGAACAATGCTAAGTCAATTAAATACAGGGACCGGCAGAAAAACGGGACGGTTTTGAAATGGTTTTAAAAATTACGAAATTACAACAACATACATTTATATTACGAAAAATGAGAGAAAAAGAATTGCCATTTACTAAAATATATCTTTAATTACTTTATTTGAAAATTATGTGTGATAAGTGACGACCACCATTTCTGACACAATGCTGCAGCCGTGTTCGAAAATTTCTCATCGCCCTCAGTACCTTGTCGTTTGGTATGGCTCGTATTTCATTACGAATTGCTAATTTTAACTCTTGAATGGTACGTGGTCTTCTCACGTAAACTTTCGACTTCAGATATCCCCAGAGGAAATAATCGCACACCGTGAGGTCTGGTGAGCGCGGAGGCCAAGCGAGGTCTCCATTTCTGGAAATGACACCTCCCGGAAATATTTCTTGAACCACGGCCATTGACGCTGTCGCCGTATGTGCAGTAGCACCATCTTGTTGGAACCATATGTTTGCAGGATTGATTCCATTCCGAGCCAACTCTGGTGCGAGGAAGTTATTCAGCATTTGTACATAACGAGCTGAATTAACAGAAACAGCGTGTCCGTCCTCTTCATAAAAATATGGACCTATTACTCCGAAATTTGCTACAGCGCACCAGACCGTCACGCGTTCACAATGAAGTGGTCTTTCGTGAAGTTCACGAGGATTATCCGCCGACCAATATCGAAAATTTTGCCGGTTTACCTACCCAGAGAGATGAAAATGGGCTTCATCGGACATTAGAACGATACTGTTATCACTAAGAATGTTCAGAATTGACTGGGCACACTCGCTTCGCATTTGGTAGTCACGTTCACTAAGTTCTTGGACTGTCACGATTTTATATGGGTGAAAATGGAGGTCCAGGTGAAGCATCCTTCGAGCACTACGGTCTGATATGTTCAGAGCAGCAGCGTGTTGGCTGGCCGACCGACGTGGACTCCTTTCAACTGCCTATCGCAAAGCCTGGACATTTTCCGGAGTACGAACAGTGGGCGGCCAGGAGGTTTCTTCTTCACAGCCAAAGATGTTTGCCTAAAATTTCTGACCCAGCGCATTATTGCATTTCGGCTGGGTGTAGCACCATGACGACCGATATTGAACTGTCTTCGGAACAATCGCTGAGTATTGACTACAGAATCACAAGGTTTCTACTGCGAAAGCACGGTGGCTTGGGTTCCACTGCTGCATTTTAGCTGTCACTAAATTAAATGGCGTTGATTGAAGCAACCAATTGTCTTTTTCTACGCCGCCTACCTCAAATAGGAAAAACGTAAAAACCATTTCAAAACCGTCCGGTTTTTCTGCCGGTCCCTGTACTTTGGTGTTATAGAAATTGTACTTAGCATTGTTCTTTACTGTAGGTCACAAGCACTACCCATTGTTTTTGCGATCATGGCTACCTGATAATTGCATGTCGTAACCGCAACCCAACACTTGGGACAAGCATTTTAAGGCAAACGGTTGCCTTTACGCGTATGAACTAAGAGTACCTTATTTTTGTACTTTTTAATTCTCTTTCAGAAAATAACATAAAATTTTAAAATGTTCCACTAATAACAAAGTTAGAGCTAATATAAAATTTCAGTGGTAGGTTAAGTGCCTTTTACGGTGAAGTCTGGTTAATGAAAATAGTTTTGTGACTGTACTACATAATGATAGGTATGTGTACCAAATTTCAAAGAAATATCTTTAGTTTTGTGGAAATTACAATAAAAAGAAAAAATAAAAAATGGAACTTTAAGGCCCTATAACTTCTTAAGGAAGGGCTTTCTGCCTAAGGTATATTAGGTTTAATCGGTTTATTTTTACTAAAGAATCTATAACTAAACGCTGGACCATTCTTTCTGAGACACCCTGTATACAGGGTGTCCTTTAAATACCTTTAAAAGCTTCAGGTAGAATTTTTCCTTTATGAATGCTTAATACAAATCTTAAAAAAAAGTAGGTATTTGGAGCTTAGTTTTCTTGTACGAGAGTGTTAAAGTTCATATCTTTAAAACAGAATTTCATGGAAACAATAACGAGAACTTTAATGTTGCACGTATCTGCCGATAAGTGACTGACTGCCACTTGATTATGTAAAGATTAATATTGAGTTGACGCTCTAGTTGCTCTTCTGGAAGTACTGTTAAAAATGATAAATTTCGTAAATACTACATTTGACAACAGTGCAAGGCCATGGTATAGTGATGAAAAGTAGAAAATTTGTTTTTCGACATTTGTCAAAATCTTTGATTTACTTATCGGGACGTAGGCATTGTCATTTTCCTTCAGTTAAATCAACATCACTGTCATTCAGTTTATTAATTACCTCTTTTTACCAGACGCGGTTAAAAATGATAAATGAATATTATGTAATTTAAAAATTTAAATGATAAAAACGTAATTTTTGGACATCTCGATTTTGCTTCATGTAATGCCGGCCTACTAATTAAATTCTCCATAAATGCAAAGACATCGTCAACGTTGCCAAGTATAATATTCTTTAAGTGTCTCGTGTGAGGAAACTAAGCACTATAGGAAGTTCGTGTTAGTGTTTTTGAGGACTGTATTTCTTACAGAAGAGTGCTACCTGAAGCTTTTAAGGTATTTAAAGGACACCCTGTATATATATATATATATATATACATATATGTATACAGGGTGATTTATAATAGTTGTAAAAAGCTTTGACAACGTGTTCGGGAAGTCTTTTTAAGAAAAAAAGTTACATAAATGTAGGTCCTGTTTTGTATATTTACAGAACTACATCAGATTTAACTTTTATTAAATTAGAAATAATCATTAAGGTATAACTTTAACAAATAGATAACTAGAAAAATAAATGACTATGAATGAAAAATATTGCCTATAACAGTTGTTCAAAATGCCCCCCTTGAACTCGAATGCAAGCATGACACCTGCGAACCATTGAGTCGTAAACACGCGCTATTGTTGCTTCATCTTGACGAATTTCATTTAATCTATTTGTTATTTGTTATTTGTTAATTTCGACACTGTAAACCTGTTGCTTCAAATGACACCAAAGAAAAAAAATCCAAGGGGTTTAGGTCGGGTGATATTGGCGGCTAAGCAATAAAACCTCTCCGACCAATCCATCGTTCAGGATGTGCATTCAACCATCGACGTACATGTCTACCGTAGTGAGGTGGAGCGGCATCGTGTTGTAACCACATCTGTTGACGATCACGAAGAGGAGTATGTTCGATCTTCCCAAAAAGCGTTTCATCTAGAAAAGTTAGATAGTGTTCTGCATTTAGCCTGTGTGGTAAAACTTCTAATTCAAGCAGTTCTCCGTTAAAGATACCGGCCAAAGCATTCACGCTAAAGCCGTGTTGAAATAGCGATTGTCTAACAGCATGTGGATTCTGGAGATTCCGTAGATGGTAATTATGAGTGCTATTAATATACCATCTCTAGTAAATTGGGTATCATCTGTTCCATACTATTCTAGTTAAAAAGATTGGATCTTCGGCAATTTTTTGTAACAACCAAGTACAAAACTCAACACGCTGGCCGTAATCTTCCAATTGTAATGCCTGTAACTGTTCACGATGTAGTGTTCGCCATACAAAGTTTTGAGATAGACGAAACTGCGCTGAGATGACTCTAGTGCTCAGTGTAGGGTTGTCCAACACTGCATCAATTACATTTTCTTCGTTATTGACAATATCTTCTCTAGCGCGATTGCCTCGATCATTACGTGGAACAGCAATTGAACCAGTTTCTTTGAGTCGTTGAAAAGTGCGACCGAAAACTGTGTGACACTGTTGACGTCTATCAGGAAATCTTTGGCGATACTCTCTAGACGCCTGAAGACCTTTACCATCACAATACCCATACAGATAAAGAATGTGTGTATATTTCCATGATTTACAAGATTTTAAAATTGTAGTTTAAAAATTATTTCTAATTCAATAAAATTTAAATCTGATGTAGTTCTGTAAAGAAACAAAATAGGACCTATATTTAAATAACTTTTTTTTTCTTAAAATGACTTCCCGAACACAATGTCAAAGTTTTTTACACCTATTATAAATCACCCTGTATATGGGGAGTATTTTTACAGCCATTCTGGTCGTTTCCCGCTACCTACGCGCCTTCTTTTTCTATCTACCACTTCATCTTCCTCTGGTTGTAATTTTTTTGTTTCTATAGTATCTGTTAGAGTTTTTTGTACTGCCATCGTTCTCTGATTTCTTCATTTCGTATGGGTTCAAGCCTTGTTACGCCGCAGCATCTTCGCTAATAATTAATTTTGGTCGCGTTTATTTTTTCGTACCAGTATTTTGTTAACAATCCACATTTCAGACCCACAGGTGGCGCAAATTTCAACTAACGTCATAAATATTGTTTTATATTGTTTTCTTTTATACCCGTTTGTTCCACAATACCGAGTGTAGCACTTGTGTTATTCTTCTTCCTAGGCCGATTTTATTAATTAATTCTTTATTTTCTTTACCATCTGATGTCAATGTCACTCTTAGATATTTGTATTTTTCAGTTACCTGTATGACTCCTTTTCCTGTAACTATATCTTGTCCTTGACACCTAACCACCATATATTTTGTTTTTTAAGATTAATGCCGAGCCCCCATTTAGAGTGTTCTTCCATTAACTTTCTAATCAGGAAGCTTATATCGTCTGCACCTCCTGCTAATACTACCTGATCGTCTGCAAAAAGTAATGTATAGATTAATCCCTGACCGATCTGGGTACCCATTTTACTGCATTTTCGTAACCATGTTTTTAGGGCTAAATTTTATATAAAGTAGGAGAAATGGGACAGTCCTCTGTTCACTATAAATTGGTCAAATATATTGGTCCCATTTTTAAGCAGCTGGTGCTCTTCTCATGTAACCTTTTTATTGCGTTTGTGTTAACTTTGTTTATATCGCTCGCCTCTACTTTCCACAATTCATTTATTGGCAGGCTGTCATAAGCTTTTTTAAGGTCCACAAAGAGCATGTGCATTTTTCTTTCAGGATTCGCCCATGCAGTCTGCCCACTGGCGCTAATACACTAATCCCCCTGTAGTTTGCACACTCCCTTTTGTTTCCTTTCTTATAAATACAGCTTATGTATGCTATTTTCCTTTATAGCCCATAAAGACCTCTTTCCCACTTTTCAAATTTATCCTGTATTAATTTCCGTAGTTATGGAAACAAATAGTAGGTAGTAAATTGAGTTGCCTACATTTAGGCGCTTCTTAAGGAATCTTTGACAAGCTCTATCCCTGAAAGGAAACACTTTTGACCATACATTTACGAACAAAAAATGTTTGTTTTCATGTATACCTTAAGCCCTAGAAGTTTGTCCCTGCAATTCATTAACACCCTGTATATCTATGCGCTTATACAAAATGTTCGTACCCCGAGTCAAAGCCAATGTTTGAAATGTATGCGAACCCCAATACTGCTTTTTACTTGCAAGTCCAACGTTTAACCAATATAATATTAGTAACTTTGCAAATGTTGTAAGACAATAAGGGGTTTAAGGTTACACACATATTTATCAAGCTCCTCTATAGTATTGCAAACGCAAATGTTTAAATTTAATAATTTTGCGAAAGGAATTATTGCAAGAAATGCAGAGAGAAAGAATTTCTTCGGTATTAGTCGTACAAATAAAGCAACCATTATTACCATTTTCTCTACATTCTACAAATATTTGGTTTTTTCATATTTTGTTTTATCTTTCTTAGAAAAATATTATTTTTGTGTTACACAATGTGTCTTCAATTTACATGTCATGCAGATATTGTGATAAAAATAAATTTCTCTCTCTCTTGTAAATTTACTGTTCATCGGCATCGGCATCAGCAAAATTTCACCAAGTTTTTTATAATTGCTGAAAGGTGTTCAACGCCATTATCGTGCGGAGTGGTTGTAATTGCCCATGTAAGACGTCACTGGCTATAAATCTGGGGTGTTTTTGTACGATCTTAAGACTACAGAGCATATAGTGTCCTGGGAAATTATCACCAAGACCCAAAAGTTTCTATTATAAAAACCCAGAATCAAACGGGTGCTGATTAATTTTTTTGATTAACAAGCTGTAATCCATAAAGAATTTGTGCCTGACGGACAAACGGTAATGCATTCTACGTCGAAATGAAACAGAAATAATTGCAGCGCAATATCGAGTATAAACGTAATTTCGAAAAAACAATAGTTGCGTTTTGTTGACGATGCAGCTGCCTATTCTGCACTGATTGTGAAGTAACTTGTCATAAAACATGGCGTTGATGAGATCAATCGCCTTATTCATCTAACTTGGCACCAGCAGGCTCTTTCTCCTTCCTAAGTACGAAATGTGGAAACTGTTCTCAAAGAAAAACCATTTCAGGGTGTAGGAAATATTTAAAAAAAATATATATATATATATATATATAGCATAACAAAAATATCTGCATTAGCAACTGCGCTACTGTTTTTTTATCGTTTTTTATGGAAGATGCTGTTTTAAACTTTTGTATGATTGTGGTATATACCTCTTAAAGCAAGAAGTGATGTGACTACTTCGAGTGGATTTCCTATACTCTTAAAAACAAGATATATAGGCAATCATCTATTCTATACTTTAATCTTTATTACAGTTCTCAGTTCTCACATTTATTTAAATACAGGTTTAACAGTTTTGTATGACTCGCATGTTATTTTCTCTTGGGGGCCTGGAGATCTGGTCGACGCGTGAAGAAGCCTCGACAATTAAAGAATATTTATAGTAGTTTTATTGGGCGAAATTCAAACCATCTAAACAACTTATAAGACTTCTGACAGTGTCTTTTTAAAAGTTATTAAACATTAAAAAGTAATTTTCTGTTGTTTTGGTAACCAACATATCTCCAATGTATTCTTCCAATATTTTACCTTTACAGTTGCGAAATAACTTATTACATGATATTTTTATGGTGGCTCTACATTGGCGAGCAATACATATATAACTTAACTGAACGTTAACATTTACAATACTGAGCCAATATTTGCTAAAAATATTGGTCCAATAACGATGTGCTTCTTGGGTATTTGTGTGGAATTGTGACATTGTGTGTATTTTTACTTGTTTGTTTTTCATTGTTTTGTTGTCATGTGCTTCTAGATAATAAAATCACAAAGCCGTATTGTTGTGTTTTGTTAAATATCTCTAGAATTATCAAAAACAAAGGCATCAAACCTGATATCACCAAACTCACAAAAAATATTTCTATTGATATGTCGAAAAATATACAGGGTATTCTTTTTAAAATAAAAAAGATGTTATCATTTCCGGCTAAACTCCTTTTAAACCACCAATACCTTCGTTTTATGGGCCTTCATGAACAGAATTTTGTACAAATCGCTGTTGCCGTAATAGAGATACTTTCAATGCCCAACCATATATATTTTTCAAATTATATTTTGTTGTTAGTATAAATCGTTTGATTTTCATTCAACATCCTGTATACGTCATGTACCTTCTATTCTTATGACTTTGCTTCATTATTCTGAAATTTTTCTCTATTTTGCATTAATACCTTGTTCTTTATATTTTTGTATTGCTTTGATTGCTAATAGTATTTTTTTTAAGAATCGTGGAGTTGTCAAAGACATCTCTACGATTCCCATCCCACCCAACTTATCGCGGCTCAGCACATTTCGAGCTATTCACGAGTCTAACATGCCCACCTTTGAAAAACCCCATGCCCCAGACAACAGAAACACCCAGGGAAAGTGCAGTGCTCAGAATTCGAACCTGAGCGACTTTGGTAGAATAACTCCGAACCCAAGCGCTGCGGCCACTACTCTACCGCGATCCCCTAATAGTATTTTTAAATTTTATTTCAGGTTCTCTCCTATTGAATGAGTCACTTGTTTTCCATTCAATCATTGCCATTAAAAGTGTTGTCTAAACATAAAAATCGAAGAACAAGTTCTGAAGATATAATACAAACATATTTCCTAATTAACGTGATATGAATATAAAAATGAATTATAAATTACATGTGATTAATTGAGAAAATATTGTGATACGGGATAAATCAAGCATTTAATCACAAAAATTAAATTATCTATGTTTTCAATTTCAATATCCGTAAAATTTGCTTACTCAATTGTATAAGCAAACAATACACGTTTATTACCTTAGAGATTTAAAATTATGTAAGCAGTTTGCGAAACATGAAATAGTCAATTTCAAATGTGATAGACGTGTTTTGTACACAACTGCTTACAAGTAAAGTTTCATTCATTTCTAGACTTCTTAAAATTCTATGCCCACTGGTATTAAAGCACTTTAGATAATAAGCTGTACTACTGCTTTCCGAGAGGGAAAGTTTCATAAAGAAATTCTTAAATTTTAAATTTATCTTTGTAAAACGGGTACAGCAAGCTATACTGTTTTAAAAATAAGAATAAAATAAAAGCTATTAAAACGTACCCTAACAATTTACTCGTATGAACATAATTATTACAGATATCATTCATCACTTTTATTAACAACTCTGGATTAGCTCTGAAAATTCCCATTTCCCAGCATTATTGCAATATTTTTGTTTTAGACAAAGACACGTTTAATTACTTCCGACAATTTCATTATTTGACGTTCTAGAACTTGGAGGATTTCGTTATTAAAGTTTAACTTTATGTAATTAAAAACAAAGGGATCTGTTTAGCTTTGAGCAAATCTCATATAACGTCTAGCTAATATTTACATTTTTATATTAAAAAGTTTCATAAGCAGAAAACAAGAAGCCATTTTAAGACGTGAGGATGCATTGGAGGATCTAACTATACCAAAGGATGTTTAAAAAAAATTATTTGTAAACAGTACCCATTTATGGTATGCAAATAATTCCATAAATTTCAATTTCCCTTTAGTTAGTTAAATTGTAGTTTACTAAATACCATTAATACTAATGAAATCCTAGATACAACTGGCAAAATTATCGGCGTCCCTTTCACTTTATGTTTCATTTACTTAATGGCTGTTGAAAACCAGCTGCCTCAAATAATCCTTGACCAGGGTCCCAGTTATTATTTCTTCCGTCAGTTTGCACACCCGCCACTTTGTCATTTTGCTTGCAAACCAAATCATCGCATCCAACCTTCGTTTATCCTTCTAAGTTCATGATAATTTCCGAATCTAGAAGCACTTTCTGCTTAAGTTTTACCTAACAGCATTTTTTAATTTTTAATCTTTTCTTCTACAAACGGAGAGAACGAAATTAATGCAAATTGTATGCATTTCATACGCAAGATAGTTTAAAAGGTCTGTAGAAATTTAAACTTGCCATCAAATGGACGGCATTAAATCTTATTATTGTTCAACATTCGTGCAAAATTAAGGGAAAGAAATTGAAAGGGTTTTGATTTTTTTGGCTGCTTATACTTATTCACAAAACTTTAGAATCCTGAGAAGCACTTTGTACGATAACGTAATTTTAGCAGAATTGAAATATTAGTTCCATTGCCCAAGGAAAAGGAAAATCAATGTAGGTTCATTCCCCACAAGGGGGCGGTCCGCTATAGAGGTCAGTAGGGTTCTGTACCGAAACCCTAAGTCCCTCTACAGCCAGTAATGGGAATGTAAGAACAGAAAAGACAAGGAAAATTGGATAATGAAATTTCGTGGATGATACTGTCCCAACATTTACCTGTATGGACCAGAAAAACCACGAAAAACCTAAGTCAAGGCCTCCCGAACAAAAGGTAAACGCTTTACCGCTGAACCACCTTTCTCGGTGCAGTAATACCATCATCATAAGGAAGACTACACCTACTAGTTTATTTCTGTCTGATGTGAATTAATGAGTCCATCATTTCCTTAAATATCCCATTATCTTTTTATAATAAATTTATCTCCTCCCGAGTTTACAAGCCGTAATAGACAATCCAATTATTTTTAAAATCCCCAAAGAAAACTTAAATGGGAGTACGGAAAAATCGGCACCTTTAAAAATCAAAATATGGAATATTTTGTGAGATTGAAGTTTACACCTATGCCACGTACCAACTGTTTAATCTCTCGGCTGGCAAACAGACATAAAATGTTCTCAAATTTTGAGAAGAAATTTACGAACGTGTAGTTGACAATAATTCTTTTATTGAATTAAGTTTGTGCTGGTGAAGCAAGAGTTACACGAAATGGAATATCTCGTCACTTTTATTTTCAAAGAAATGTCATTCATGATTTCAAGTATCGTTCTCTTTCATACAGGTTCTTAAATGTAATATCATGTTTATATTATTAAAATGTTTTAATATATTATATTATCAGTACTAGAGGCCCCGTAGCTTATCGTGTACAGCCGCGGGTTGCGACACAAGATGTCCTGAGTTCAATTCTCGCGAACCGCCATAATATCTAGGTGGTGTCTTCAAAGGGAATTTCGATCTCGAGCGACTCGGGCTTATATGAGTACCTAGGGGTATAGCTTGGGGAAATAACAGGCGGTTGGTCCGTATTGCTGGCCACACTACCTTTTCGTCATACCGAACGGCCCTATTAAAAGTAGTACCTGTAGCTGGTACATTCCCAAAGGCGTCGTGACGCTATAAAGGGAGACTATTATTATATTACCAATATTCATTAAAAGTATGTCAATTTCAATACTGGATTGATGTTGCGCCAAACTCATGTAAAAGTAACCCAAAAGTAAAGCAGCATATAATAGTTTCCTGTTTTATCCAAGAGAAGATCGTAGAGCTGTGAGTTTCTACGTAGGACACTGATACGTAAATCGTGTTTCTATCAATCGTACTGGAGCAACGAGTGAATATTATATTTCGCTGCAAATTAGGGAAGACCTTTAAAATGCCGAAAAATATGTACGCGATAATACTGTAAGTCGTACTAGTATGTTTAAATGGTTTAAACTTTTCAAATATGGACGTGAGGACATTCAAGATGGCATTAGAATCGGGCATCCGTCGATCTCGCGAAATACAAATTCGGTTACAAAAATCGTGAAATTGTGGCAACAACTCTTACATAAACACTTAGAAAAGAGGAAAATCTGCATAAAATTTAATTTCTTACCAATAAGGCAAAAATAGAACAGTTGCATAAACTTCCTCTAAACTTGTAGTGATGCAAATTTTCATAACTGTATCAGTGGCCATGAGTCTGGGATATTTTTGCACGATCTTGAGACGACAGAGCATATAATGGACTGGAAAATTATCAACAAAACCCAAAAGTTTCTATTATAAAAATCCAGAATCAAGCGGGTGCTGATTACTTTTTTCGATAAACAAGATGTGATCCATAAAGAATTTGTGTCTGACGGACAAACGGTAATGCATTCTACGTCGAAATGAAACAGAAATAACTGCAGCGCAATATTGAGTGTAAACGCAAATTCTATAAAACGGTAGTAGCATTTTGTTGATAATGCTGTCTCTTCTGCACTGATTGTAAAGTAACTTGTCATGAAACACAGCGTTGATGAGATCAGTCGCCTTATTCATCTGACTTGGCACCAACAGGCTCTTTCTCTTTCCAAAAGTACGAAATATGGAAACTGTTCTCAAAGAGAAGCCATTTCAGGAAATATTAAAAAATGTAACTGCCGAATTAGAAGCAATTTGTTCGGACGCCTTAGTGGAAAACTTTTAGAACGTTGCAATTAGTGGATTCAAGTAAATTGAGATTACTTTGAACTAATGCCAAATATGTATCACTTAAATTGTATTTCATTGGACTATGTCAGTCCGAGAATTAAATTGCCGAATCTCGTAGATATATGCCAAATTTTCGCTGCTCTCGAATAGTTTTAAAAACCTATATTTTTTTGTTGGATCTTTTCTTTTAACTAACATTAATTTCTAAGTAAATCAAGTTTTAATCTATCAATTTAATTGGTTTGTATTAGTAAATACAACCTTATATAGAAAACACATACAAGATAAATGCAGAATAAGGTGAGGCTCTACACCCCATGAAGGGATTGGGACTGCAAGGCGGAAGGTCAAAGCTCCCGATCCTTGCTCTCACACCCGGTTTTCGCGTGCCGAATTAATGACACGTGGTGATGTGGTGAGCATTACATATTAGACAAGCGCATTGTTACCCGTTGTTCATTCGAATGCAGGTACCCAACAAGGTAAAACGACTGACTGTCCGCCAGCCAGGCATCGAATCGCGGGTTTGAACTCCCGACCTTCCGCACCGGAGCCCAGTGCTCTAACCAAGGGCGTATCAGGAGGAGGGGGGCAAGGAGGTAGAGGTAGCTGCCCCCCTTCCAAGGTGGAAAAATTTAAAATAAACCAAAAATATAAACAACAAATTTCTGAAAAATTGACTTATATCTTGCTTGCTGATATGTTAACATTTTGAAAAAACTAATTACGAGACGTTCGCGCCATCTGTTAAAAGTTATAAGAATTACAACCTGTATGTGTATTATTCGCGTATAAGTTATACTTCTTATGAGTTCTCACAGATGGATGTATAGTTAAATCGTGAGAACAAGGAGCTTTCTAGAGTAATCTCATCTCATTTCACGACGCATCAACAACGAAAATATTACAGACGCTATTTACCTGGTACATACAACGTGTTTCTATAATAGTTAATCAACATTTGAGAGCATATAAAACAAGAAAAATAAAGACGAAAATCATCAATAAATTTTTTTGAAAAAGTGTATACTAAGGGAGATACAGCCCCTTAATTGTCAGCTTCTAAAGATGATTTTAATTTAATATCTCAGAAACCATAAGTGATAAAATGATAAAATTTGGTATAGATAAATTAACTCCTATATAAAATGTGTCATTTAATGATGACAGTTTTGTCATTTTGACAGCGATAAAAAAGGTGCATCCTTTTTTATCACCGATAAAAACGCCTGTTCCTCATAACCAGACTACATCTAGTACGCTTACGTCACTTTAATGTCTGCCCTATCAATTATAATTATTAAGGATTGTTGATACTTGATACTCAA